>BPLR01021234.1:0-199856 GCA_021605095.1 Caerostris extrusa | reverse complement strand
TGTATCTCAGTATTGTTAACTAGAAATCTAATTTTCAAGTTTAAAATAATATAAAAATATTCTCTAATGTAAACAGCAATAAAAATACTTTAATAACTAATATTGCTTTTGGCCAGTTTACATATAATATCAAACATGGCTGCCTGTGAGAGACCGACTATAAATTCATGGCATATCCATATCACTAGTTAATTTTATTATATTACTTACATATTAATAATTAATAAAAATACATTCATATTATTTTATCTAATTACACAATATACATGTACATTATACATTATACATTATATGTTTATATATTACATTATACATGTTCATGATGGGATCTTTTTATTTTTATTGAAAATATAAAATAAATTTTTACTTTTTAAATTTAAACCCGAACAAAATGAACAATTCCCCTCTATTTAATGAAATTGATATAAATTTCATTAGGTATTTTTCTTTAAATGTTTTCTTTTAAAATTTTTATAAACACATCAAACTATAAGTAAGAGATTAAATCAATCATTAGAACCTATTTCACCACTCTGATTCCAAAATAATTTATCATGAAAATAAAAAATGATTCAAAATATATAAAGAATTATAAAATTTTTAATTGCGCAAAGTTGAAACATTAAGAGTATATAAATGAATTCTTCAAGTAGGAAAAATAAACGTTTATGATTCTTTTTGCATTTTGGTCACATTGTTTCCCTTTAAAATATAATTCTATCACTGATTTGTTATTAAAATGAATGAAGGGTCAATTTTTATATATTTCATATGATTGTTAATTTTTACTTAACTAATAAATATTACTACACTAAAAATACTATTACATGCCTACACCTCACTAGTGAAAATTTTATTTTTTATTTATATAAATTTAATTCCTGAAAAATAATTCCTTTAAAAAACATGCATATTTTGTTTAAAACCTACTTTATTTTTTGCTAGATTAATAGAGAATTTCATATTTTTATTTTTTAGGATTAAGTTGAATCAATTACAAAACAAATGAAAATATGTGTTTTTCATGTTTATAACTGGAGTTTTTTTAAGCCACTGAAGCTTTTTTTTAAAATTTTGAAAAATTATTTCAAAGAGAATGAAAAAAACATTTATTTAATTTAAATAGTAAGTATATTAGTTAATTACAAATTTTCAATATAAAATATAATTTTTGCATCTCTCTAAAATCTATAAGAATGTCAGATTGATAACAAAATTATCTTGGAATTATATCTATGAAAATAAATTTATAAAAATTATAATGTATAATTAAATTAATTTATTTGAGATATTTTTCATCTTCAATATTTCGTACATTATTGTGAATTCTCCTATGTAAATGGATAGGATATTAGGAAAAGTGCATTATGTAGTTTTGTCGGGCTTTTGAAGTGTTACATGGCCTTAAAGCCATTTGTAAAACAGTATCCCAAATTTAACATTTAAAAAATAAGTTCATCAAGAATTCCATCTATATAAAAGCTCTTGAAAGAACAATTTGCTTACTCCTTTAATTTCCTGATTTTATTAAAAACGTCCTGTATTGCCATTTAGGAATAAAATGCTCTGATCTGTAAAAATATATATTTTATTGTCATTCTCCAATGGATACGCTTCGTCATGTGTATTTGGAATTTAATAGAAATTGCAGATTTTTTTGGCGAAGAATAGCAGAAGTCTGGATCGCACTGCCTTTCCTGCTTCCCCTTGCAGATGCAAATGCCTTGGCAAAATCCTAAACATTTAATTCCTCCTAAGATCAAAACTAATTACCAAATTACGGAACTAAATATCGACAGAAAATAGCTACTATTCTCACAAGATTAATGATGAAACACCATAAAAATATGGAAATTTTTCTAATGGGAATTAAAAAATACCAAAAATGAGGCAACTGCCCTGATGTCGAGCTCACTCCTCAGAGCTTGTCTTGATTATCCAGCTGTTGCAGTCGCCATGCATTGTCTGGACCATCCCTCGGAAGAGGATTTATACTCCGAGCTGGCAATCAACATAGCCAATATTATTCAGGAGCACCACGATATTTGATTTTTCTTGTACTCCTCAAAGGGCTACAACAACAACAATATCGAAGACAAACACTTTGAGAAGATTTTGTGCATGATGACTAATGATCAATATTGAAATCGAAATAAATACAAAAGCTGACAATTTGGCTAAAGAAAAAAGAACACATCGAATCATCTACGATATGAATACTTTGCAAACGTATTTATAAGAACAATTAATTTAATAATAAAAGATCGACATTTTTAAAAGGTTATTACAGAGATGTTTAAAAGGAAATAAATTAATCCACATAAATTACAATCAATAAAATATTATAAAAACTTACAGAAACTTCAAAATTTCCCCAGAAATGAGATTATCGCTCCTTTTTGCTTTGTAATATTGTAGAATCAACGTAGTAAATTTAAAATATCTAGAAAAATATCAAAGTTTGTGAGCTTACTTATAACATCCACTAAATTATCTGTAAACAAGGAAAACCAGTTCTTATGCTATCATGTATGCCCTTGATTCTATAGAAATTAAATTTATATGTCAGTTCATCAATATTTTTAAAAAATAATAATAATAATCTAAAAAATATTATAAATGTATTTAGTAATAGAGAATGATATTTCAGATTAATAGCTTAAATTATTTATATTCTTGTTTAGATTTCTGCTGTTTAAAGCTGTATTTTTATATTACATTGGCAGCTACCTGAAATACATCAAATTTCTTTTAAGTTAAACAAGAATTTCTTTCATACAACAAGAACTCAATTCAAGTTCGCTCTAAAATTAGCATTATAGATCAATTGCTTGAATATTAAACATATCATTATAGATTTTGTTGATTATTTTGCCCTACTTTTTTATGTCTTTTATCAAAACAAACTTTTTTTAAAAGCTTTGAATACAATGAATGCTTCGTAAGCATTTAAATTTCGTTAATATATACAAAGCAGAAAGTCCCACCTGCAATGTAAACAAGCATTCGTATTTTCATTGGCCGAGAAAAAGAATATTTATTACTTGTTGTTGCTGTTGTTGTTTTGAATTTCAATTTCTTTTAATACGTCATTCATTAATGCAATGAAATGAATGTGAAACGAATGAATAAGTATTTTATAAAAATTGGTAGGAATGTTTATGTTCTTCTAAATATTAATTAATTTTATTTGAAGAAAAGTCTTAGCACTTAAACATTTATCGTAAATAAGCTTTTTTAAAGGCACTTACAAACATTTTATTCTTGCAAGTTATTAAAATAGAACAATTGATATTTGTATAAAATAGAAAAATATCTACTTCCTTAATTATGTGAATGAAATTAAGTATAAATCTACAATGGTTTCTTATATGCTATACAATTACATACTTTATATAAAAATTAAAAGAAATGATTACGGTCTCCTAAATTTCCATGAAATTTATTTGAAGAAAAAAATATCTTCATTTAAACGGCCATTATAAATAAATTAGAGACATTTCATTCTTGCAAGTTATTAAAATAAAACAATTAATATTTGCATAAAATAAGAAAAATATCTATTTCGTTAATTAATTAAATAAAATTAAATATAAATCTACAAACCTTTCTTATATATTACACCAATTAAGTATTTTATAAAAAATTGAAAGGAATGTTTATGTTCTCCTAAATTTCATGATTTGATGGAAAGACTTTAACATTTAAATAAGTTATTATAAATAAATTGTAGCTTTTTTTATAAGCACTTACGAGCATTTTATTCTTACAAATTATTGAATTAAAAAAATTAATATTTTCATAAAGGAAGTAGAAAATATCTACTTCATTAATTATGTGAATGAAATTAAATATAAATCAACAAAGGTTTCTTATATGCTATAAATTTTAAAATTAAATATAAATCTACAAAGGTTTCTTATGTGTTAAACAATTAAAATGAAATGTAAATATACAAAAAGTTTCTTATCTGTTAAACAAATAAAATTAAATAAAAATCTGCAAATGTTTCTTATATGGCATACAATTAAAATTAAATATAAATCTACAAAATTTCTTATATGTTATACAATTAAATTTAAATATAAATTTACAAAAATTTCTTATATGTTGTACAATTAAAATTAAATGTAAATTTGTAAAAGGTTTCTTATATGTTATACAATTAAAATTAAATATAAATCTGCAAGGTTTCTTATATGTTTATCTGTTAAACAATTAAAAATTAAATATTAAAATAAATCAAGAGATGTTTCTTATGTTATACAATTAAAATTAAATATAAATTTATAAAAATCTCTTATATGGTGTAAAATTAAAATTAAATAAAAATCTACAAAGGTTTCCTATATGCTATACAATTAAGTAACGTAATAACTTGACAAGCATCCTGGCATTTACACAACAAAAAAATAAATAAATGTCGTTTAAGGGCGGGAATCCCGAGAAACCATCAAATGAAAAAGCTGCCAAACGTGGGAATTTATTTCTTTTTGTGGTAACCCCGCCACAAGCATCACAAACAAACCAAAAAAAACGACGCGCGTGGGAAAAGCGCAAAGTGGTGTATTTCCCGTCTTACCATTTTCACCGTTTTCAATGTATTGAGAAAGGAGGTGTTTTCCTTCCTCCTGCCTGTTTTAATCTTTGTTTTGGGAATCGATGCGATAATAAAGAGTTGTCTTGTTTTCAAGATTGGACAATATTTTTTGGTGGGGACTTATTGCTAATGAATGAAATAAATGATGTAATAATGAGATCTATTGAATTTTTGAAGGTCGATGTACAAAAGCTACTTTCTTATATATACATTTTTTTTTTTTTTTTTTTTTTTTTTTGTTATTCCCATCTCAATACATTGTTTGTGCTTTACCTAAGTACGAAATGTATATTTATTTAAAAAAAGAAACTTTATCATGGCACACTTTTGACTTCAAACAAAACCAAAACATTAAAAACAATCATTGCATTCATCATAATTCATATTACCATTTAAAATATCAGCTAAATGATGCAAATATATAAAACGTTGTCTTTTTTTTTTATAAATATTTTTATGTTTTTCTTGTTTAAAATTAAGTCGTAAATTAAGTAAATTATTCGTATTTTTTAATTATTTAATTCTTAAAGTAACCACTTTTTTTGCTGCTATAACAATCGTGATTTAATTTTTGTTTTTTTAAATTCGGTTTTAATACGTTCTTAAATTACTTTATATTTAATTTCATGCTTTTAAATAATTGATATCAGTAGTTTAACTCTCGACCTATACTACTCGCTATAAATGAAATCTAAATTATATTTTGAATTACAATTTTCTTTATAATTTAAATTATTTTTAATAATAATTTCATTTATATATTATTGAATATATATTTCTTACTTGTGCAAATAGTTAACAATTTTGTTTTAATAATTTATAAAGTGTTAAATAGAGAAAAAAATTTCAAGTAAATTTCAAGGAAAATTAAAGAGGAGTTAAAACAACAATAGGAGATTAAAAAACATTCTATAAAAGTTTTAGAAAATATTAATTAATGCTCTAGTTCAGGCTAATTGTTTAACAGGTCAATATTATTAAAATAATATTATTGATTTTAAGACATTGATTTTTAATATAGCTTGAGATGACTTATTAAATAACAGCTGTCTTCTCAGATTCACTTTTCAGATTTATCAAGGCAATCATTGTTTTAATGATTATTTTTAAAGTCTTTGATTTGTTTAAGTAAATTTCAACCAGTCCTTTGACAGTAAATGTTACGGAAGATTTTTTTCTTTCTTCTTTTTTATTTCTTTCCTCTCCTTTTACAAACCCTTCATTACAAATTGTTTATAGAACTGAAAGGAAATTGAGGACAAATATTTCCAGAACTACTGAAGATCGTAATGACATTAGGTATATACGTAGGTGATATAATTAAAAAATAATAATCACATGGAACAGGCGCATGATCATGAGTAAGATTCATCAACACAGTAAGCTCTAAAAGAAAGTTTAAAAAAAAAAGAACAAAATTTATTAAAAGAGAATACGGACTTTCTTACAATTTTACAGCTCTCACAATGTGATAACATGCTGGAAATAAGGCAGTTTTTGAGACCAAGGGGCAATCGTCATACTCCTCTAGCATTTACCTGATAAGGCCCTGGATTATTCTGGAAGGTGGAAAGCGAATTGCAATTGCCATCTCTAGAACATGCTGTATAGAGTTTCGGCCTGGAGATCAGGTTGGCCAATCCATCCAACAAATGTCCTCATTTTCTATAAATTCATCGACCAGTTGAGTCTTACATCGACATGGGTTCTTTTTTCCATTAAAAGGCAATTAGAGTGAACTGCATTTCTGAAAAGGCAAATATAGCTCTCCAAAATCCCATTCTTACATTTCATATACAACACTCATAAAGCTTCTGACAAAGACATGTGGCGTTTGTGTGCTATTCAATATTATAACAGCACAAACCATCAAACCTCCTCTGCGAACGGCCTATTTCTCGAATTTTGGAGAAAAAAGGTAGTTTGTCCCTGGTTCTCTCAAACGAATGTACGTCAAGAATCAAAACTTAAGCTTCACCTGGATTCATCGAACAATTCCTCACTAATCTCTAGTGCAAAGTCGAGTCTCTGTAAACGAGTTGTTATCCGTGGTGCACAGAAGTGAATGGAAAGCAAACAGCAGTTCTTCCGGCAAACAGATTTCTCTTAAGTTGTCTTTCGAAGACAACCTTTGAAACTAGGGTTCCTAAGGCCATACAAAATCACGAGAAGACTGAGAAGTAGAACTCCTGAAGAAATTAGAACTACTGTTAAGACTCACTGTAGTGGACAAATATCTATCATCATTTGCCTTATAGCTCTTTGACGATCTTCACTAAGTTTTCTTTCAACGCATCGACTATTTTAAAAATGTTTCCGTAAGTTGAGGCACGTAGCTGAGATTACATTTGAGTTTTTAACAATCTGCACTTGAAACCACTTTTTCTAGTCTTTCCCAAGATTCGCCATTTTTCTATTATCCAAACGTTGACGACACATTTTAACCATTTGATTTTGAATTTAATCAAATTTTGTAAAAATAAAAATAAAATAAAAAATCACCACACATTGTTACGGTTAACGAAAATAGAAGATACATTTAAAATTATAGTTATGATTTTTTTCCATATCAATTAATTAGTGAATTTGGAACAATTTAATCGATTTAATTAATCAACTCATTGGTGATAATTTGGAAGTTCATTATAATTAAAGTTTATATTCCTCAGAAAGTACTGCTGTATTATCTATTTTTAGTTATTATTTTCTTAAAGTGGTTTAGTTCTTATCAAATACGTCTTGTTCCCATTTCTTCACATCCACCCTCTGCACTCCTTGGAGGTCGCGCTTTGCATTTTAAGACTTCTATCACAGTGTAATTGGCCAGTTTATGTAACCTAATTATATAGAAAATCACGCTCTTATGTATAGAAATGCACATTCTTATTCTCTGAAATGCAAAACAGGTGAGCAGACCAACTCTCGTTTATGAATGGAAACTTGATTTGTTCCTTTATTGTTTCTCTTTTATCTGTTTTATTTGAATATTAGATTTCACGTGTTCAGATAATATTTGATTTTATTTCATTTTTTTCGTCATATTTTTATGATTAGTTAAATTAATAATATATATATATATATATACTGTGAGGAGTATGGTGAATATTGGTGGTAGTATCTAGGAAAATTTTAAAAGTAAAATGAGCTGTCTGTTTTGAATCACCTTTAAAAGCACACTATATGCAAAATTCATATCATAAGCATATTCAAGCATAAAATTTAGCATTACAACAACCACACACATAATTCTCTGCTCGATAACACCATTACAGTTTCTCTCAAATTCTAATCTAAGTTCGTTTCCTTCTTAGTTCGTGAGTTACACACACACACACATGTGTGTGTGTATATGTGTGTGTTTGTGTGTGTAACTCACGAACTAAGAAGGAAAAGAATATATATATGTATAACGTATGCATACATACACTATATATATATATATATATATATATATATATATATATAATATATATGAGTGTATGTCCCAGTCAATGGATCTACGTCGATGGTAATAGAATAGTTCACCAACCATGCGGCGGATTGACACCGGCGGTACATTTCTCATGGCCATTAAAGCTAACTGGGGTTTACGATGGCGTTATAAAGGACCATGTCTAGCATACGTTCTGAAGCCGCTCTCCTGTAGTTAATTATCCACTGTAATAAAATCTTGTGTGTGTGTGTTCTGGTCGGAAGATAATGAAAATCACTATTGAAGAACTGTCGTAGATGCCGAAATTTAAACTACATCTTTTCAAGTATGACTGAAAGTCAAAGTGGTAAACATATTTGAAGCGGGAAGTGATTGCCTTACTATAATACATGAAAAGTTAACCCTAAGCAAAAGATGAAAATGAGTATTCGTAATTAGAGAGGAATATATGTAGAGTATTACAAAATTCACTCAAGAAGTCATTTTGTTTTTAATAAATTTTTTAAAAATTGTTATCTTGGAAACCTATTCAATTTGCAAAAAAATATACCTCATTCACAATTCGGCTATGAAGGTCAAATAAAGGCCCTTGAAATATTAAAATATCATAATTTTAATACAGTTTGGGACATACGTAAATGTTGTTATGAATGTTGGGACATACTGTACATATACACTCAAGAGCAAAAACATTATGACCACCCCTACATTTTGCAATGAACTCGCCTGGATGACGTGGAAGGCACGTGATCAGATGGAAGTGGTATTTAACTGCTGCTGGAGAGTCTGAAGAAAAATAATATATATATTATTATATGTATAATAATAATAATATAACGTTATTGACAGGTGGTCATAATGTTTTGGCTTTTGAGTGTATATATATATATATATATATATATTATTAATATTATAATGTAAATGAAAAATATAATATAGTTCACCGTAATTTAACAATATTAATTAATATTTCATTAATTTTAATATTATTACATAAATTGAATGTAGTAATTTTTTATCTGGTTCAATTTTTGTAGGGACTAGAACAACAAACCTAACATCATGTTCACACATGATAATAAATCAATAAATGCTTCCCAAAATTTATTCGATATTAAAAACCTCTGGTATATTTAGATTCAAAAATTTGATATTTTAAAATTATTTTGCAATATTTTTTTTTTAAATTTTTAATGCTTTTATAAAATCATTAATAAAAATATTGCAAAAATAAAAAAAAGTATTTAACATATTTGTCTAACCACTTATTTCAATGGATTGCCAAACAAAATCTATTTATTACACGGGGTTCAAAAAGTTTAGGAAATTCCCCTACCACAATCTCATAGTTGTACAAAATCTACGTCTTAATTTTAGAAGCATAAAATATAAACAATAAGAACTTTTAGAACATTGCAAAATTTCTGCGAAATAGAAATTTCTCGTCGCAATTTCAAGATATAAACAAAATTGTCAATGCTTAGAAAAAAACTTTTTCTTTAGGAACAATTTTAGATATTTGTCATCCGGGAATTTACATTTACAAAAATAATCATCTAAAATGTAAGATCTTTCTTATTGTTATGTAATGGTAATTAATAAAACCCAAGAGATTAATTCATTCATAAGTTTTTGTAATTTTCACTGACTTAAAAATTTTAGAAAATTTATTCTTTCAAAAAAAAGTAATATTTATTTTATATTCTTATGCATCAAATTCATTGCCTTTGATATACCATATTTCATTTGAATAGACAAGAAGGAATTTTCAATTTTTTTAGGAACATTTAATTTTTACGTTAGGAGTTGAAATAAATACACAAAATACCAAGCACGGTTTTTTTTTTTTTTTTTTTTTTTTTTTTTCAAAAAAAAAATGCAACGCACGTCCTTGAAAAATGTTTTGGTTTTATAGAAAGTCATTATTGTTATTATTATTATTATTTCTAAGCTACTTTTCTCTTCTTAATTAAAAAAAAATCAAAACATTTTGAAGCCAAACTAAATTTAATAAATTTCGTTTTTTTGTAGCAAATTTTAAATTAATGGTGCTTTTCTTATTATATTTATTGTCGCTACTCAGCATAAACAAACACGAATTTTCAAAATTCACAACAAAAATATTATTTTTCGATAATTTTGTGATACTGAATTCAAACATAACTTTGAGCAATTGCTTATAAAGGATGATATAATGATAATAATAACAAGATAATATGATGTTTTATATAATGATAATGATAATGATAATATAATGCGATAATTTTTCATATAATGATAATAAGATAGTATGTTTTTTGATATAATGATGTAATAATAACATAATATGATCTTTCTTATATAATCATAATGATAATAAGATAATATAATAATTTTTGATATAATGAAATGGATAATAAGATAATACAATAATTTTTTGATAAAATGATAATAATAATAAGAAAATATGATATTTTTTTATATAATGATAATGATAATAAGACGATATGATAATTTTTTTAAATGGTTTGAACTTCTAAAACACTTTATGTATCTCTTTCATACGTGGATTGAACTATATGCTGAATTTTACAAGCATTGATTATTAAAGGGAATAAGTGCATTGTACGGAATGATTCGTTTTAAAAATAAAAGTATTTATATCAAATACAACCAAAAAGTAATTCAGTTTTTATATCCGAATTAAAAAATAAATAAGATAAATAAACAATCTTTGAATTTATTACATCTTTAATAAAATAAAACCAATATCTGAGCAATATTATGAATGCTCCAAGTGTCACTAGGTGACAGCCTTTTAAATTTCGGAACTACTGTTCCTACACTGAGTTAGAGAACTGTTGATAGCGTCTTTGCGGAAGAGCGAAAGCGCGAGAAAAAGCCGAGGAACAAAAACGTTTCCATGAATTTGAACTCGAGAAATTAAGTCTACAAACAGAAACTCAATGCAGCCATTAGCTAATGCCAACATTGCCCCTGGTGTTCAACCAACTTACGCTTAAAAAGAAGCTACTTCCATACTTTAATCCTAAAGAAGACAAGTCACTGACTGCAACTTAAATTTTTAAACGTCGACAAAGAGCATTGGGTTGCGTTAGGAGGGTAGTGGTATTGGTATCTGTTAGAGTGTTACCTAATGGCATTGCCCAACTTATTGCTAGAGACGCTGAGGACAAAGCTCAGAATTTTGATTTCATCAAAGAAATGTTATTAAAAAGTTCAGACTAAGTGCAGAAAAGTTAAGTCAATATTTGCTATTTACGTCAACTTCTCGAATGCTACTCGCCAAAAACCATTCGAGAAGACTTGGAAAAATTATCACTTTGAACTACAATGTTACTTTGAAAGCTGGTTAGCTGAATTACCCATTCAGAACTTTTATAGTTTAAAAACTGAATGACTGAACTAGATAAATTGAAGAAAAAGTCTCACCAAATGCTAGGGGGATCATTTTATTGATGTATGGTGGGACTGGCTCACCCCCTGAGGAACTCGTCGAAAAGATGGACTCTTAGAACAACCTAGGGACAAGCAAGGTGCAGAGGGAAACTCGCGTGCTAGTAATAAGTGTCCAAAGCAACCATAATACCAAAGACTTAATAAGAAACAATATTATTCAAACTACCATTCATTGTGATAGAACCTATAAAAGATGCACTACCCAAAATAGACAGAAAACCGGCTGTGTCCGGCGTTCCCAGTCAAAGTAGCACCCAATTGAAAGACATTCTAATCTTCGTAATTATGGTGCCCATATTCGGCGTAGAAAAAATTTCGGTTGGGGATCATGTCAAATTTTAAACCAACGCGCTTTGTCTCTGAAAACCAACGCGCTATCTACCAATCTGCTCTGGCCAAAATTTCGAAACTGGTAGAGCTCATCTGGATATCTGACAAGCAACTTAAACTTTAAGTTTCCATAACGGCAATGGACAGGATACATTTGTGTACCAGAAAGTAATGTCCATTGAGATATTTCGAATACCAATAGTGCAAAAACTATATATGTATAACATTGAGTGTATAACCAGAACAAGAGATCTACAAACCAAATTTTAGAAAACCATATACTGCTATGAACTGCCTTGATTTATTGATTTTGATTCATAAATATAAAAAATGGTTGGTTCAAATGTTCTGCTATCACTTCGACCTTGAATATCTAAATAAAGATTTTTCTGGTTGATCTTTTGTCATTTCAATTTCCTCACTTCCTTCTCTTCATTTCCGCTCTTCCTTCTCTTACAAATTAAAATAACAAATATCACTTACGAAAAAAAAAAATTCAACTGTGCCTCATATATATATATATATATATATATATATATTTATGGCACACATTTGAAGTTGATATCTATTTTGTGAGTGATATTCGTAAGCCATAAAAAGAGGGAAGTGAGGAAATTGGAATTTAAAATTGAAATGACAAAAGATCAACCAGAAAAATCTTTATTTAGATATTCAAGGGGTCGAGCTGATCGCAGAATATTTAAACCAACCATTTTCTATATTTATAAACCAAATTAATCAGGAAGACAATGGTAATATTTTGTTTAATATTATATGTATATATATATGTATGTATGCATGTATGTATGTATAATAAAAAATATTTTTATATTTTTAATCTGAATATATGAAAAGAAAGTATCGATTTTTTTAATGCTACATCCGTCTCGGTCATTAGCCAACGAGCAGCCCAATACAGTAAAGAGCGATAAATACAATCACTAAAGGCATAGACAGTAACTCAAAAAGGATACAGTTAAGAACAGTACAGCATATGCTGAGGTTCTCTTACAGTAATGGGCCCGCCATAGTCGCAAAGTATCAAATCAAAAATATATTTCAATGAAAATTACAAATAATAAGCGAATTTTGGAATTAATGCCTTAAAACGTTATTGTAATTTTTTTACAAAATAGCTATTAACCTAGGGTTCAATAACAAGTTTTCAATCAATCAATTTCACTGTAATCAAATTTAAAGTAGGTTACTTTTTCACCTTTTAATGGATTTATCCTTATATAAAACAATGAAAAATTTATATTTAGAATTCCCAATGATTTCTGCCTTTGTCACATTTTTTAAAAATTTCTTTATAATAAGAACTACTTTAAGTCTGTGTTTTGATTTATTTTTACTATTTTGTCTATTTTGAATGATCTCTCTTAAACGTTTTCTGTGTAATTTTTTATAAAATTTAGGTGTTAATTTAATATGAGAAAACATTTAAATAAGACTTTTTTTCTTATCCCACTTGGTTGACAGCAACATTTGGGCAAGTCCAAAAATCCGTGTGGTCTCATGGAAGGAGGGAAAGAGGGACAGCTTCTGTTATGATAGAGCACTCGTAAGTACAAGTTTGACTTGGTTCCGTGACGTTGAAGAAGGAGGGCAGTGTGTTCCGGGAGGAACACACCCGTTTCGCCCGTTATCGAATGTTCACACATGATAAGTTGAAATTTGCCGAGCAGATATCAGCATTTTAAACAAATCTATTTTATTTTAGTTTTATTTTATATTTTTTATCTTAAACAAGCTTGATACATGATTCTTGAACTCTCTCTATTTAGCCGCATTTACATATCGTATGGGAGAAAACCCGGTAAACTCCCACCGGGAAGTCGACTAACGAGGCAAGATGCTGAACATCACAAACGCCATTGAGTGTCCTTTTTTTTTTAATGAATGCCTGCAACAAAGCCGAAAACGGATTGAACCTCCGCCTTAAACCTCACCAGCGGCACGCATTGTCACTGAGTCACAAGTAGGGTACGATATTTATAATACCTCTTGATCAAAAGATGACATAGTATAATGTTTTTTTTTTTTTTTAAATATTCTTTCTTTTCACGAATAAAATAAAGAATTATCATGAAGACTTAGCTGAAATAAGGATTTTTGTTATATAACTCATGAAGTATTTACTAATGTAAACTATTATTTGCAAATTCTCTTATGGCACGAACAATTAAATAAAAGCAGCAAATAAAATACAAAAAGATTAAAAACTTTGCAATTAATAAAATAGCATCTGAAAATAGGAAAATAAATTATGAAGGCTACAGCTTTTGTCTTGGATAAGTTTTATTCTATTGGACAGATATGAAAGATTTATTTATGAAACAAAACGTTTTTATGAATTTCTCAACGGCTATTGTAATATATGAATAGAAATTGGAAAAACCGCACGCATACTTTTAACTTTTAATTTATCATTTAATATGCTTTACAGTGGAGGACATTCATTATCTTCGTAGAACTTAATTCTAAAAAATTTGTACTATTTTTTTTTTACTTACTTGATAAATACATAAAAGTCTCATTATTGTCTCTCTTTAAAAAGCAAGTCCTTCAAAAAATGATTAGAGTTTCCTTGAAATATAATTTATGCAATAATTAACACATTTATTAACAACATAGTTGAAAAAAAAAAAAAATTTCGTAAGATTTATGTCAATAAACATTTTATATAAAGATTAAAATTAAATTTGTTATTAATAATGCTAAACTATCAATTAAATTTATGACTTATATTTTCTGGTTATCTTCGTTTATTATTCTCATTGATATTCAACATACAAATTTTAATAATTTTTTAAAATGGTGAAATAAAAACTATTTCAGTATTATGATATCTTTCTTTATAAACGCATCAGTTTAGCTTGTAAGGGAAGAGGGTAATAAATTAGTTTTTTTTTTATGATCAGGGGATAAGTTTGATTTTTTTTTTTCTCTATTTATTATATTTCATTCTAAACATACTTGATACATAATTCTTGAACATATTTGATACATTCTTGAACTTTCTCTATTTATTACCATGTGTGAGCATGATGTTGTCATGGTTAGGGGCCCGTGACGTTATCCAAAAATGAGGGCCAAGCAAATAAAACTCTATTACAAATTTTGGCGGAAAATGGTACTTTGGGTCCCTTAACTCTTGAAATGATTCATGAATAACGATAGTCTTAAGGAATTTTCGGAGAATTTGCTATAAGTACTGGTAGTGCGTTGATCAATTCCTTCTTTTTGAAGTTTCATATTTATCACTTTTATCATTTTCTCATGCTTATTGAGCTGAAAAATGCTTCTTATTGTATTTGTAATACTTTTTCTTCATTTAAGCCTAGAATTTTCAAACTTTGATATTTTCTTTTGGGTATTGAATGTGATAACGTTTCTCGTAGAATTGGGCATACTTCATTCTTCATTTACGACTACATTTATCTTAATTTTGAATATTCTTTTAGAAAATCTTGAACAATTCATTATTCATGAAGTTCTTGATCTATTCAACATTGATTCGCATTCATGTGGCTATTGAATTTGGTCATTATTATATCATTTCAATCAATTACATCAGATATCTCTTGCATTATTAAACATTGGCATATTCCTCAGTTTATTCACCCGTTCTTGAATGTTCACACATGATAAGTTGATACTTGCCGAACAGATTTCAGCATCTTAAATAAATCTAATTTAATTTTAGTTTTATTTTATATTTTATATTTTTATCTTGAACAAGCTTGATACATGATTCTTGAACTTGCTCTATTTAATATATTTTTATTTTGAACATGGCTTTTTCTAAGCAGATAATAATTTTAATTATTATCTGCTTAAGAAACTAATTTTTGCTATAATAATTTCAAGCCTTCTAAAAATCCAATAATCAAATTTTAATCAAATGTTTTTCAATGTATATAAATTGCAGAACCCTTTTATCATTTTTGCATTATTTAATTGAGTCTAATTATTTCAGTGACTCATTTTTTTCCTTTGTATTAAGTTATTGTCTTATTTCAAAAGCATTAGAGCGTATTAAATTGATTCGTCAGTTAGCATTTTAATTGACTAATTTATTTAGCATTCTGTTTGTATTACAAAATATTAAATAATTTAGCGTAAAGTTTTATCTATGACTTAATATAGCACTCAGTTATAACCTCTTTATTTTGTTATGGATATATTAGCATTCAAAGTTTAAGACTAAATACCATATCTGTATTTTGTGGTCTTCAGCCGTATGACTCATTTTTTAAATATCGTACAAATTGACATACACTCAAGAGCCAAAACATTATGACCACCCCTACATTTTGCAATGAACTCGCCTGGATGACGTGGAAGGCACGTGATCAGGTGGAAGTGGTATTTAACTGGCATTAAGTGGTGGTATTAATCCATGCCAAGGCGGGTTGAAGCGGTGTTGCGCGCCAAAGGTGGGCCAACTCGTTATTGACAGGTGGTCATAATGTTTTGGCTCTTGAATGTAGATATTGTATTGACTATATTTAACTTTTATTGCCATGTAATGTTAATTGCAGATATAAATATCTTAAAATAAAATAAATATATCTGAAGGCCTCTATTTACGAAACACCTGGAGGAATTAAATGTTCAAGGCAACTTGAAAATTGATCTAACTTGTGACCCAGCGGTAACTCGCACAATTAACATGCAAGAGGGCTGAAGGTTCGAATATACTGGTGCCATGTTTTGAAGATGCTGTATTCAGAAACAAAGAAACTCGGTGATTATTACAACATTTGCATGTCTCTAGCATACGCAATCAGCTTATTCATAAAAAAAAATTTCCCATTCGACCTACAAATGCAAGGCAGTTTTGAAAGCTATCTTGTCATTGCCCGTCGTTGGACGGTACAGGACATATATAAGTGGAACACCAAATCCATCAATGTAAAAATTAAAAGGAATAAACTTGAAAATAGGTCCATAATGAAGAACATGTTTTATCCATTTTTCTTCCCTATAATCGGTAGTTAAACTGAATATTTATTCAACGAATTGTTTTTTATTTGTTGTCTTTTGTTCTTAGAATCCGCATTTAAACAGAATAAATCCCCTTGAAGGAAATAATGAATAATTGGTTTCTCGCTATATGGTACATTTTTGCACACGAGGGTTAATTAGGCCCAGACGTAGAGTTTAAAGCTGATTCTGAATCACTAACAGACATCCTTATCACAGGCAGGATTCGAAACTGAAGCCAGTAGTACCAAAAGCCAGAGAACTAGCCACTTGGCCATCATCAGGTCTCAAATGTCGAAAGAAGTTTATACCAACATATGTGGGATAATAAGTGATAACAGCATCGCCATTTACAGAATAACTCAGCGGCCTGATGGCCAATTGACTATTGAACTGGCCATTGGTACCACAGGTTTCAGATTTGAATCCTGGAGGTGGCATGGATATTTTTAGTAGTTCGGAGACCACGCTAAACTGTAGGTCCTGGTCTAATTATCCCAGAATATGTACAAAATGACAGTAGAGTGGCAACCCAGACTGATTTTACTGTTTATTTTTAAATGATTTATTCTCAAAATCATCATTTTTATCATCATCACTGGCGCAACAGCCCTTTGGTGAGCCAAGGCCATCTGTCTGATGGCAGATTTCGAAACAGGAGATGCTTTCTTTTTACAGGATAGAGTAGTCATACCTACTCTCAACGCTCTACAATCATATTAGACTGGGACCCAGCTTAAAGTGGATTTCGAACCACTACAAACATCCATAGTACAGTCGTGACTCGAACCCAACACCTGTGGCACTGAGCATCAGAAAGCTAGTCACTCGGCCATCATGCCCTAAAATCATTTTTAATGACATAAAATTATTTGTAATAGCAAATGTAGTTTGTAATTTTTTTCCCAGCGTGTATAACAATCCATGATAATAATAACAACAATGCTGTTTACATAACAGGTTTTAATATTTTTTACATGATTTATTCATAGAATTATGATTTAACAACATAATCTCCTTTATAATGATGATCTGACAAACTGATATCCTATTACTGATCACTCAACTTTCAAAGAATCCGTTTCAAATATCCTTCTGGATAAATCGATCCATAATATCCTTACATGAATATCTTTTTCTAATTATTTATTACATGAATACTTATTTAATAAAACATTGCAATGGTCAGATGACCATCAGCTCGAGCAAATCTTTTGTAGAAGCTACTAAGCTCATTTGTAATCATAATCTGACAAACTGATATCCTATTATTGATCACTGAACTTTCAAATAATCAGTTTAAAATATCCTTACTAGATAAGTCGATCCATAATATCCTCATGGAATATCTTTTTCTAATCACTTATTATATGAATACTTATTTAACAAGGCATTGCAATGATCAAATGACCATCAGTTCGTGCAAATCTTCCTTAAAAGCTAGTTCTTCGTTAATTACCATGGAAGGCAAAATTTTATCCTTGGCCGAGAAACCGTCCATCATACTACGACGCCACCGAAGAGGAACCGATTCCAACTCGGTTTCGAAACCACATCAGTCGTCATTCCAATCTGCCGTGAGCACTTACTAACAAACATTGCATGACTAATACTTCCTGCATACTCGCTTTCATACCGTACGTTTTTGTCACCTTGTATCCGATATGTCATCGCAGTTTATTGTTGGGAAAGCCGCCGGTGGGTTTTGCCTTGTCTGCTGTGTTCATGATCATTCACACATTGAATTTTTCTATCATTGCATGTCCAACCATGCATGTCAAAATGTAAATATTCCCCGTGCTTTTTTACTTTTTTTAGTAATTAACAAAAAGGTTTTGATCTGTTGTCCTTTGGGATATGTTGAAAGGAAACAGTAATGGCGAATTCGTGTGATTCAATGGTCAATTGCTTGTGTTTCGTCACAGACATTTTGTGTCCTCGGAAGAATATGCATGCATCAATTCATATTGTAGGATTTAGACAAGCATTGTAAATGATTTCCTTGCGCTTTAATATCGTCATTGTTTATCAGGTTTTTTTTTTGTATAATTTGTTTTTTAATTTAATTATGCACTAATAAGTTCTTACTTGTGTCAATTAAATGTTTTTAAAAATCAACGTTAATTGAAATAAAAATTCAATGTTTAAATATACATTACAGAATAAACATGTGATTATGCAAAAAAAAAAAGTAATTAGTAGTTATAATTATTCGAAAGACTTTATGACTTGACGACAATTTGTTTTAAAAGTTGTCAATTCTTCCGATTTGCATGATATAGCATGTATTGAACTTAATTTGTTCGCATGAATTGTGTTAAATTTTTTTATTAACTGTAAGATAATTGTTTGTATTAACTGTACAATTTGTTTGTAAGAACTATTTTAATTTGTTTGCATAAAGTTTTTAGTTTTTTTTATCATTGTAGTACCTTAAAGATTAAGAGTGATACTGAAGGGTTGTGTATAATTTTTCTGAAGGGCTTACTGAATTGTAGAAAACTCGAAAATGAAAGCTAGGCAGTTCGACTGTCGATAGGAGATTGCTACCATATCTTACCTTTGACACAACTACTTCTTTACAATAAAGAATTTTTTCATTCAAAATATTTTTTCAAATATTTTCAAAGCAAAGGTTTTTTTCAATTTTTATCGAAAGTTATCTCTATTCACTCATTAAAAACAAAGTTTTTGTTTTCATTTAAATATAAATAAATTAGTGGTGTAAATTATAATCAATTGTAAATTATTACAGGGAACTATCCATATAAAGACAGATATGTGAAATAATTCAACTACAAATTTTCAAACACAGAATTGCTTTTACTTTTAACAAGAAAAAAATTTTTTAAACACATAGATGCAAATTATTACATCATGAGAAACAAAAAGGGCTTTCTCTCAGTCTCAACATAAATAGTATCGCAAGAGTAAAATTGCCATAAAATTAAGTCAAAAAATATTAAAATAACGCGTCCTGTTTTATACAATGGGGCAAACAATTCTTCAGAGTATAAAATCATGTAAAAATAATTTTAATAATAATTTTAAAAAATATTAACTTAGTTTCTTTTTGTGGTAGAATAAAAATGGATTGAAAATTAAATTACAAAATTCCAGGCTAACAAACTGTTTTAGAATGATAATTTTCATATGATATGTTCCTGCTAGACAAAGTTACAGAAAAACTCAATATTGAAAGAATTCTTTTGACGGATCATAACTATATAATTCGTACTATTTCAAAGCATTTTAAAACGAACCATCTGATAAATATACTATGAAACCCAAAAACTCCATCTATTTTATTTAATTTTTTTTTTGGGGGAGGAAGGATACTTGTTTAGAAGATTGTTAACATACTGTTCCAGTAGATATATGCTACAACATCATAAATATGCCTATTTAAGCGTTTTTATGAGTCAAACAAAATTAAATGTTACACAGAAAACAACAATAAAACAAACAAAAAAATTATTTAAAATAAACTGTCCACAAAAAATATAAATTATTAAACAAAAATAAAAAATAAATGTTAATCAAAATAAAATCAACATGAAAAATATAAAAAATAAAAATGAAATAATCTATTGCAAAAAAATTTAAATAATTATCTAAATTCTATCATTATCTTTATTCTAAATACTTGTTTTAACGTAAATTTTTCAGACACAATAAAATTTTTCAGGCTCAATTTTTCTGTTGATTTTATTTATTTCATTACCATTCGATAATTTATGATATTTTGTGACCTACATACACTCTACGCCTCTAAGCTAAATTTCAAAAAATAAAATTTAGTAAATTTTAAGGCAAAACATTTTTTCTAATTTTTGGCAAAAATTTGGCTAAAATGTCTAATTTGTTTGACAACTATTTAATTTTTTCTACAATTTGGTAAATTCATTCATAGAAGTTTTAAAGTGCACACACACATACACACGCACATACATACACACACACATACACACGCACATACATACACACACACACACACACACACATATATATATATATAAAGAGAGAGAAGTATATTAATATTATAGCAACAGTACGGTATAAAAATAATTTGTCCCCCTTTAGCTAATTTTAATTCAAGAATCAAATTTCTAAAACTTTGACAAACTTTAAAAAAAATTTTATTCAATAAAAAATGTAATTATTTTTAATAATCATGAGATTTTTTGATAACTTAGGTTTAGGAGAAGTTTTTAATCAATTTGATTTTCAGTAAAACATTGCTATAAAGAATTTTTTTTTTTTTTTTAAATGCAACTAGGTTTTCTATTTTTCATGCATATTTAAAAAATACCTCCGCACTTTGATAACTTTTCAAAACAAATTAATTATCATCAAAGTCAACTCATTTTAGACAATATGAATCACAACTAAATAAATTATGATATTCCACATGCATTATATGATAGCATTAATTTGTGCTTTCTTAGTCTTGATTTCATCCTGTTACAAAAAAAAAAAAATCACACTTCATTGGGTATTACCTGTTAAAAAGGGTTTTTCCTTACTAAGCAATTTAGTTTAATTTTCAAAGCTAAGAATAAAACGGTACTTTAAAAAGAAAATTACTTTCATCGAGGAAGAAAATAAATCATATTTATGAAAGTCAAGGCCATAAGAGCAGTCAATCCATAGCTTCTGTTCCCCAAGTGTGACACTTGAAGGAAAAATCCCTGTAAAGTTCAGTACACCTAAGTGAACTGCATCATTCAACCTGTAGGCCAGCCAGTTTTTTTCAAAACAATGGCATTTTGACCTTTGCAACTAGTTTGAGAAAACCCCATTCAGTTATTACATGCGGTTGGGGTCTTTTCGTGTGCTCCCACAAACCTTACCCCTTTCAATGTCAAAAAGTGATTTCGTTCCTCCCAGTCCAGCTTTAATATAAATCAATTAGCAAAAAGGATAAAAAAAAAACTTTAAAAAAAACTTATTGCAACAGGAAAGTTTTCGTTAAGTGCTAAGTAATAGTCATTTAAAGACCTTGAAGGTTCGATTAGTAAATTAATTAGCCTTCCTAAAAGTTACTTCTTTGTCTCAAAAAAACGCATAAATGTTCTTTGACAAGTAAGTTAGTATTAGCAAGAAGTAAGGTTAATCATACATAATAAATTCAAGGTTATTAGAATAGCTTATAATTTCAGTTCCCTAATTGTAACACTTGAACTAAAGATTCTTCAAAATTCAATACACTAAATGGATTACAGCATCCACTTTCTTTATCTAACTTTTCAACCAATGTTAATGCCTGCTGATGTCATGCAAAAGGGCACAAGTAAAACTCTGGTAGTGTGGTACTAGTAGCTCGAGTTACAATTACTCTTTTAGAATGAATGAAACATGATTGTAATGGCCGTATATGTGCCTACTAGGTATGAGTTATCTAGGTTTTCTCTAATATGTTATGTAAATAATGAGCAGTTACTCTTGTAACTCCTGTTCCAAAAAACATCCGGTACTAGTATCCACATCCTAGTGTGTACTAGTAACGAACTTTACAGTTACTGTTTTTAGAAAGAATGAGCCATGATTGCAATTGCCGTATATGAACTTCTTGATATGAATTTTTTAGATTTTCTCTAATATGTTATGCAAATGATGAGCAGTTATTCCTGTTCCAAAAAATTTCAGTACTAGTGTTCACATCCTAGTGTGGCACTAGCAGCGCGCTTTACAGTTACTGTTTTTAGAAAGAATGAGATATGATTGCAGTTACTGTATACTATGCGCTTCTAGGTATGAATCTTCTAGGTTTTCTTTAATATGTTATGCAAATGCTAAGCAGTTACTCAGTAAGTCCTGTACCAAAAAACATCCAGTACTAATGGGTATTAGCAGCACTCTTTACAGTTACTGTTTTTAGAAAGAATGAGTCATGATTGCGATTGCTGTATATGTGCCTCTAATCATGAGTTATCTAAATTTTCTCTAATATGTATGCAAATGCTGAGCAATTACTTCTGTAAGTCCTGTTCCAAAAAAAAGTTCACATTCAAACTCAGCCAATTTGGAAAACAATAGAATTTCGATCTTACGACTAATTTGAAAAAAAAAATCCAGTCGGTATTACATGCGGTTGGGACTTTTTCTGTGCCCTCAGACTCTTTACCTCATTCAATGTCAAAAAGTGATTTTTTTCTTCTCCCTGTCCAGCATTTTAATGTAAATCTTCTAGAATATAAAAAAAAAAACCGGATTACGACTTGAAGAAAATTTCCTTCCGAGTAAGCACTTCGGTAATATTCATTTGAAGACCTTGCAGTTGGGGCAGTAAATTAACTAGGCGAGACCACGCTTTCTAATAATGGTGGAGGTTGTTCCATGTCCGATAGATTTGCTTTATTTGTCTCATTAGCAGAGTACGGAGGTCAAGGATGACTGCTTCGTGACTTTTTTTCAAGGAAGGCGTGGTAGAGGAACAATACTGTTTGGTTTTGACACTTAACAATGGATTACGTGTTCATCGCGAATGCTTGCTCTCGTTATAAGGATAGCCTGCTCTTTGTTGTTTGTACATAAGAAAGAAAAACTCCCTGCGACATGCATTTTGTACTTAGAGAGTTAATGTTACAAGCCGTACAAGGTCTAATTTGTGCCAGGAATCCTCCTTCCTTAAAAAATATAGGCCATGTGACTTAAAAAATGCAGTTGCAGTATATTGTTGTGAAAGGATTTAGGTATTTTCTTAAATCGCAAGGCTCTGTTCTTAAAAGGTCATATATATTTCATAGTTGTTATTGGCACTGGGATTATATTTTTACAAATTTCATCTTCCATTATAGTCCTTTGTTTGTGAGTAATTCAATTTTAAAATGTATGGTTGCGAAAAGCCTTTGACAGATGTTTGTACTTAGAAGATAAATATTTTTTTATTTCATTTAAATGTATTATTAATAATTTCCTTTCCCAATGGGCATGTTTATTTAAACATCATTTAAAATCTTTAGGTGCGTAATTATTTTGTATTAAATGTTTGTAGTAATTACTGGCTTAATGGGACTAGTACCTAGCGCTCTGTGCTACAGGTTTCGGATCCCAGTAGTACCCAAGGATGTTTGTAATGGCTCGGAATCCACTTTAAACCGTAAGTGACCACGTCTAATATGATCGTAGAGCGTTGTCTTGAGGTTTAGTCACTCTTCAGCCCTTGTACTTCCTAAAAGTGATGTTACATATTACCCTTAGGCATTGGCAATCGCCTGCGACAGGGTCTATTGGACCTGGTGAAGATTTTCCTGCACCAGGGGGATTAGTAACAACAAACAACTGGCTTAATCAAAAATTAAAAATCTAAGATAATGTATAAAAATATCTTACAGAAAATATTGAAAAATTAAATTATTCAGTTGGAAAGAGCTAACTATGCTTCCTCAACTTCATTAACATATAATTAGAAGAATTTTTCTACTGTCGAATTAAAAAAAAAAACTGTTAAAAATAGATGTTGCATTTGCTAAATTTTTTGTTGTTTTTTTTTATTAATATTATTTGTTCTTTACAAACAATTAACAATATTTTTGTAATATTCAACAATGTTTTTAATATTCATTATATATAAAAAAAAGCAATGCTTACAGAATGGTATTTTTAAATTTAATTCTTGTATTTATTATGCAAAATTAAATTTATTCTACAAAATTTAATGACACAGATTGACAGAATAATCTTACAAATAAAAGAATTTTTGCTTTTACAAATTCCGATAAAAGTAATTCGATTGTATTATCATCATGATCATTGGCGCAACAGCACCTTGGCGCGCCAAGGCCGTCTGCCAACTGGCAGATTCGAAGCATGAGTTGTTTTCGTTTTATGGGATAGGGTTTACAGCTTACACCCAAAGCTCTACAGTCATATTAGACCAGAACCTACGGTTTAAAGTGGATCCCGAACCATTACAAACATTTATGATACTGCCGGGACTCGAACCCGAGGCACTGAGTTATTAGTCCCTCGGCCATCAGGCTCCCGATTGTATTGTATTTAGCACAAAGTTCAGTGAATTTTTTTTTTTAATTTTTGCATTTTGAAAACAGCTTAAATTTTTGTTACATATATTGTTATTAGATTTATTATAATTTTTGTATTTATTAGATTTATTATAGTTTTTGTATTTATTAGATTTATTATAGTTTTGTATTTATTAGATTTATTATAGTTTTTGTATTTATTAGATTTTATAGCCACGTAATAAATATTTTTATAACGCAGAGAGTTGCAAAACAAAAAAAAACCAAATTAATTAAAATAATATGACATTATTTTTACAACTTTCTGTCCTTCAAAAAAACCTGAATTAATTCAGTATTGATAATTAAAAAAGACTGCATACAATTTATGCACATAAAACCGGATAATAAAATCGCCCAATTTTTAAATATACTTAGGTGCAAAATGTAGTATTTCCTATATTTAGATTTCCTAAATAGTAAAATAAATTCTAAAAATCTAACCGGTGATTATTGATGGAAATGAGAAATATTTAAGGCGCTCGTGATAATGTGATCTCCGAATTTCTATGAATTTCTCTGAAACCATGAAATAAACATAGGTAAAAGTTAAAGTTTTTCGAAATTCTATCGATATAGCGAAACGCAGCTAATAAATTGCGTCAGAAAAGGGAAATAAAAAAGCGAAAATTAATGCAAAATATGCGTTCGAAGGCCAGACATTGAAGCTAAATGGATAATGATTTAAATCATGAAAGGGATACTACGTAATAATGTGAATGACAATGAAGTGTCATACATTTTGAAATAATGATCAATTTTCAAAATGGATTCCATATGCTGAATAATTCTGGCGCGTATCGAAATTTTTTGGGGCCAGGTTTACAGGTGACATTTTGTTGTGTTATATTTAGTTATTGCGCAGAAAATCATGGCACATTTTGATTGAAACCTTCAAATATATTTATTTATCAAATGTCGTTATCACAATTTCCTTTTAGTTCCTTTCTGTAAGTAAGGGCATTCAACTTTCTAAATAAAGATATGTTTTGGCAAGGACAAATTAAAAGTCATTAATAATTTCCAACACGTTTAATTTATTTCCGCAGATTTTATTTCTGATTAATGTTTGATATTTCGTGTGTTTAGAAATAAAAATGAATCACTGTGATATTAGATTAATAAACTTATTTCATTATTTACATGTTAAATTACATGAAGAATGACTAATTAAGTGGTTGCAACTACATTAAGCAACTTATATGTTGTTTTCAAATACAGGGAACTTTAACCACACATCATTTATCACTGAAACTACAATTATAATATAAAATCAATCGATAGGCCTACTTATAAGACTATTTTTAAGACTTATTTTACTATTTAGGAAATATTACATTATGCATCTAAAGTATATTTAAAAAATTGGACAAATTTATTACTCGGTTTTATGTGCATAAATTGTCTGCACTCTTTTTTTTAATTATTAAAATTGAATTAATTCTTAATAAATAATTTTTGAAGGGCACTAGAAATTTTTAACAATCTATTTGCAAGTGTAAAAATTAAGTGAATTAATAATGCCATATTGTTGTGCCTATCCTTGGCATATACTGATGGCCAATTGGCTATGCTCGAATCTTTGGTACCAGAGGCTTTTCTGGAAGTGGCATCCAGAGGCTGGAAGTGGCATAGAGGTACCAGAGGCTTTAGGTTCGAATTCTGGAAGTGGCATAGAGGTACCAGAAGGCGAATTCTGGAGGTTCGAAGCTTCTGGAAGTGGCATAGAGGTACCAGAGGTTCACCATAGAGGCTTTAGGTTCGAATTCTGGTTCCAGAGGCTTTATTCTGGAAGTGGCATAGAGGTACCAGAGGCTTTAGGTTCGAATTCTGGGAGGTACCAGAGGCTTTACCAGAGGGCTTTAGGTTCGAATTCTGGGATAGTTCCAGCATAGGGTTCGAATACCAGAATTCTGGAAGTGGCATTACCAGAGGCTTTAGGTTCGAATTCTGGAAGTGGCATAGAGCACCAGAGGCTTCTTAGGTTCGAATTCTGGAAGTGGCATAGAGGTACCAGAGGCTTTAGGGTCGAATTCTGCACCAGAGGCTTTAGGCTTTAGGTTCGAATTCTGGAAGTGGCATACCAGAGGTTTTCGATTAGTGGTTCTGAATCCACTTTAAACTATAAGTCCAGAGGCTTTAGGTTCTAATTCTGGATGGCATAGAGGTAAAGGCTTTACAAAAATTAACTGAATCCACTTTAAACTAAAGTCCAATCAAAGTATATACCAAAATCATACATACAATCACACATTTGAAACTGGAACGACAATTATAGTATAATATACCAATATTACCCACGGTACGCCTACTTCACTACACATGCCAGCGGATTTGTCGTGCCCAACCTCTACATAGACTTATTGGCAATTGGTTAGTGCTCTGGCCTTTGTGCCACCGGCTTCAGGCACGAAACTTGGTCATGGCATGTATGTTTGTTAATGTTTCAGAATCCACGTTAAACTGTATATCCTTGACTAATTAGCCTTAAGTGTGCAAAAAATGACCGTACAGCGACAAGACAAATCCAAATCGGCTTAGACTCGTAAATATTCGAATCGACCTGGGTTTTTTTTTTTTGAACTACGCTCCTCAGATGCAAAATTAATAAGCTTTTCAACAACCCACTCCAGATCCAAATATTTTAATATAAATTAATTTAAAATCCAGAAGATTTTTTTATGACAATGCCGTTTTATAACATTTTTTAATCTCGAAGTTTATATTTCTTAGAATCAGTAAGGAAGAGAATTTTTCCAACTTTGATAATTCATTTAACATAAAGTTTTAATTAACAAACTTAATGCTTCTACTAAGATAGAATTCTATTATTTAAGTTTCACATTGAATTGATTGCCTTATTCATTAAAGTACTTTCATTTTGTTTAGAATATTAATGCGCTATTTTTGATAATCTATTTTCTGAGAAAAAAATCAGTAATTCTTTTAAGTTAAGTAGCAGGATTTTTACAAAAAAGCGTGTACGTAAACTAGTTAAGGTAAGTATTAATTTTTTTTTATATTTAAACTAACTCAGACAATTTGTTTAACTATTGTCTCATATTTCTTCTACTTTTGGACTTCTAAATTATCTTTTACTCTATTTCAGAAATCAAATCAAATTATTATATTTTCTTTTGGATATGAAGATATTTTAATTCATTTGATATACATTGATCAATAAAAATCAATAAATAGGTTGAAGCTTTAATATATGAAGTAAATATGTTAAAATAGAATTATATCATTGACTTTTTTTTTCTTTATATTTTTCTGATACGATAATAACAAAGTTCACTTATTTTTTTCATGCCTTGTGTTCTCTTCATTAATGAAAACTGCAAAAACAACTCCCTTATTAAAAAAAGTAAAGGCCTAAAAAAAATATGCATCTGTAAGTTTTTTAGAACACATAAAAATAGGAGATAATGCATATTTGCTATAAAAGTGCTATAAGATTTTAATATAACATGTGATGTCGCCATAAAAAGCAATTAAGAGAACATATTTTTATTAAATTAATAGTGTAAAAAAACAAGTAAATCATTTTGTATAACATGCTCTTATTAGTGTCACTGATGCAATTTCTGCTTTATTATTTTCATATCTTATTAATTGTCGTAATTTCTTTTCAATTTTTCAATGTGTGTGTGTTTTTCCCTAAATATATTTTTAAAACGATATTTTCTGATGCAAAACAAATAAATTGCAATGGACAAATTTCAGCAAAAAGAAAGTATTCTTTAAAATAAATTTCTCATCTGCCGAGTTACAAATCTACCAAAATAGAAATCACCAAAATTAGATCGAGTTAAATTAGGTTTATTAAAGTAATGATTCTTACTTTACACAATAGGAACTCTCTTTCGCATTGTTATGCCCTTTCAAGCACGTGTATGTCGACAACATAAAATGCAGCACTGGATAATATACTTTCCCCCTGGTATCGACCGCTCGAGCGAGCTAGTTAAGAAATTAATGTAAATTTTATGTAAATTACGATTGTTTATGTTACAACAAATCTTGTTTAAATTGTTTTCTTTTGTTCTAATGCAACTGGTAAACACTTAGACAATTGCCTTCGATGCCTTAAGGCAAGAACTACATATTTTGTTGTAAAATTTCACACAGAAGTCAAGGACAGTGCCAACAACCTAAAAAAGAAAAAAATTGAAATACCATATGTCCAGGAAATTTAAATTGAAAATTGGTCTTACTTTTTGGACACAGTAGTAGCTTGAAGATAAGCTACGGACGAGGGAGTAACAATACTCCCAAAATGCTCTACGATCGTGTTAGACTGGGACCTACAGTTTAAAGTGGATTCTGAACCACTAAAACGTCCATGTCCCCGCCGGGACTCGAACCGAAACCTGTGGTATCGAGCGCCAGGCGCTAGCCAATCGGCCATTCAGGCGCTAAATTGGTTTATAAGAATTGGAAATTAATTACTAGAAATTTTTAATGTTATAAATTTTATTGACTTTTTTGCACCAAATTTTATTTCAGTGCTTTTGAATCCTACCCAAACATTTAAAACTCTTTATTTTCAAAATTAGATTTCAAATCACAAATTAGATTTTTCATAACTCATTCCCTTTCAAATACTGAATTGCTTTTTACATAATTCATTAGCTTTCAAATCGCAAACAAAATTAATGAGAGAGATATCATCTCATTCCTATTTGTAATCAAACCCTGTACCATTTAAACTCAAAACCTATTGAGGGATACGTAAAACTATTGAAATCATTAATTTATTAAAATGTTTGTTGTTAAATTTGTTTATATTGGCTGACCAAGAAGGGCAAATTAATTCCTAGAAATTTTAAATGTTATAAATTTTTATTGACTTTTGCACCAAATATTATTTTAGTGCTTTTGAATTCAACCCAAACATTTAAAACTCTTTATTTTCAAAATTAGATTTCAAATCACAGATTAGATTTTTCATAACTCATTCACTTTCAAAACCCGAATTACTTTTTACATAATTCATTAGCTTTCAAATCGCAAAACAAGCTTAATGATAGAGATATCATCTCGTTTATTCTCGCATTCTTATTTGTAATCAAACCCTGTAGCATTTAAACTGAAAACCTATCGAGGAATACGTAAACAGCTGCAATTGCAAATGAGTCATATCCGTTATTTATTGATTATGGCGTTTAATTTGCAGTCTGCAGGCAATTTTCGAAAACAAATTAGATCTTTTTTTGTACGCTTTAATGATTTGCAGGTGAAATAAAGGTAATTTAAGAACAAACTTGACTTTCTTCTTTTAGCAAGTGACCCCGCTTTAAATATAAATCGTTGACTTTCAATGATAAAAATAAGTTTGGTTTAAGGGCAATGGAAAAGTAGAAACCACAGAAGTAAAAGATACTGTAACTGGTAATTTGAAAGGCAATTACCTTAGTTCAATGCCATCGTTGTACTTTATAATAAAAACTATTTTGAAAACTTTGTTTATTAGATTTTGAAATTAGTATATTTTATTATATTCTCCTTTTATATCAACTAATAGACTTTTTGTAGATTTCTCTGGAAGTCTACAATTTCTATTTATATCTACACTATACTATAATATACACTATATCACACTTACAATATCTATCTACTATACTATATATATATATTAATAATGTAAAGTTGAAAACTTATAATAAAATGATATGGATTCCTATATTTTGTAGCTTGTAATTGATAATTTAAAAGACAATTACCTTAGTACAATGCCATCATTGTACTTTATCGTAATCCAATACTTTATACTCATATATATAAAATATTTACTTATACTTTATACCTATCCAATTTAATAACTATTAATAAGCTTTTTGTAGTTTTCTCTAGAAATTTATTATTTCTATTTATAATATATATATATATATAAAGTTGAAAAAATATATAATTTTAAAATGATATGGAAAACTTATAATAAAAATGATATGGATTCCTATATTTTGTATCTTGCAATTGATAATTAAAAGGCAGTTACCTTTAGTTCAATTCATAAGTGGTAGGATTTAAACTGTTGCAATTATGATACTGATTTTATTCCTTTTAAAATACTGCATTTTTATACGAAATTTTGTTACATACTAAATTCCTTTTTAGTAGTGAAATTTTTTTGTTATTAATTCTGCATACATTTGCAGAAAATTTTCAAATACCATTTATAAAATATATAAATGATATCTATTTTTCTGAATATTTAATGTACAGATAAAACTAATTTTTAAGATTTTTTTTTTTTTTTATTGTTTGTGCCATTTAGTGAAAAGATGCTAGTTATGTAGTTAGTTATGTATTTTCAATTAAATATGCAATATGTAAAATATTAAATTTCTTTTTATAAGGAATTAGATTTAAAGACATCTAATTGCAAATTTTAAGCAATCTTAGATGATTTTCAAAATTTTAATCTATATTTATGACATTCTTATGACTACATCTCCTTATTTTAAAAATGATGTTTTAAATTTGTAATTTGAAAAAAAAAAATTATGATTTGATTTATTTTATCATAAGAATCTTAAAAGGTGTTGAGTTTTCTCAAAAGAAAACCTGTAAATGTATTTTCCAGAGAAAATATGAGACGATTAAATATTCATGTTCTACAGTAAAAGAAAAAAGTATACGATATGTAATCGACCTATCACATTATGTAGATTATTATTTTAATTTTCAACTGATATGCAATTTGCAACACCCATTAATGAAAAAGGACTATGATATAAATTAATTTGTACATGTTGGCGTTTAAAATGTTTTATCAAATTTTAAATCTTATCTAATAATTTTAGAAATTATGTAATAGTTTACCTGAAACATAATAAAATCTTAAACATAATAAAAATAATTTAATCAGCAGATATGAACCTTTGGTTCCCATTATCAGTGAAATTATCGATTTTTAATATTAATAAATTTAATTGAAAAAAATCAGCATAGCGGGAAATGTCCACTGAGACTTTTCAGAAATATGTACTCAATATAATAATAAATCAAATTTGCCGTCATTTCAACTGATAGAATACCTATTGTAATATTTTACTAACCTACATTTAGCTTGGTGGCATTTTAATGTCGCCAGTGAGCTTGCAATATAGAAATAAAATAAAATTATACCATAGTATAAAACCATGATAAGCAAGCAAGCATAATTTTTGAATAAGATAAATTTATTCGTTTATTTCTCTTTTTTCAATTAAATTTAAATATCTTTAATTTCGTTGTATAAACTAAATATAGGGGCCTAATGGTCGAGTGACTGCCGCTCTGGCGCTCGGTGGCACAGGTTTCGTGTTCCATTCCCTGCGGTGCCATGGATGTTTGTAGTGATTCGAAATCCACTTTAAACCACAGGTCTTTTTAGCCCACATGTGCACAAAATAACCGTAGAGCGACAAACGAAACCAAACCAATTAACAAATTATTGCTGCCCCTATCTCCATCCAAAATGTTATTAAATAAAAGAATTTATTAGAGTATCTTGAGGTTATTTCCAATAATTTAATCTTCTTGGAATGTATGGCTGTAGAGCATATGTCTGACAAACTTACCCCGTAAGAAGAAAATATCCCTCGTCTCGAAATTGGCCAGTATGCAGACGGCATGGTTCACCATGGGGCTATTGCACCAATGATGATGATGATGGAACTAAAATTTATGTATCACTATTGATAAAATAGTTTGATTATTTTAATGACTAAGAAACAAAAGTTTTAAGATTAATAAAAAAAAAGGTTAAGCATACAAATGTCAAGTTATGGAAGTTTAATTTTTCATGTCATCCATTTTCAATGATTTTATTAACAAAATACTAGCAAAAATATATGCATGTTCGTGGAAATCAGAATTTTAAATAATAAATTATCCCTTTCGTGACATTAGTTTTCGTTTTAACTTATTATTTAAACAGCATCAGTAGAAAAATCTGAATTTTGTTTAAATTCAACACAGAAGAAATCTGATAAAAGACTTATCAACTTATCAGGTTATAAATGTGAATGCCATTGCGATTAGTTATATCTTGTGTTGACATAGCTGGTGCAAAACCAGATTTTAATTTCATTAGCTTTTATATTTCAACTAAAAACATGTGCTTCTATCAAGTATAAAAATATCTATAAAATTTTATTTCAAATCACTCAGAATTCCATTTTTATTACACTGGGTGTTAATGCGGTCTGCATTTTAAATAAGAAAATGAATAATTGAGACTTAGAAAGTAATTTATGTAAAAACAATTTGAAATCTGAAGTAAAAGAGATAAAATATCTTATATTTTATCTACTTTGATAAAAAAAATAAGTAAAGGAACATTGAATATCAGTACCAGATTGTTCAAATACGATCGTGGATATCTCTGATAAATTTTTCTTTATAACATGGTTAGACGACCTTGTAATTTAGTAAGAACCTTCACCTGATGTTGGCATTGAATCTGCTGGTCATGAACACTTTTGGATAGACTAAAAAAACAGAATCTATTTTGAGTCTCTAGTGCCAAATACGAAATTGCAAAAAAATCTTAAATTAAGAAAACATTTTCTCTTACACTAAATTATTACTTAGTTATTTTGTCACAAATTTTAAAGATTTTAAGCAATATTAAATCTTAAAATTATTTGATTAGTCTTCTTTTGGAAATTACATTTAGAATTTGAATCAAACTTTTGATTTGGGGGAAAATAAAATTTCTCAAAGATATTTGTTCTCTTAAATGTAGATGACACTTTGCAATCACCATTTTCAGTCTAGGAATTCCATTGACTTCTTCACTGATGAACACTACTTAATTGTAACAACGCTCCTCTTTTAGGAGAGAAAAGTTTTCAAGGATAACTTGTCCACATTTGTAATATACTTTAAGCGAGTGTACATTATTTTAATAATGTGTTGTATTATACCAGATCTTAAGATGTATATTTAATGTCAGTTTAAATAATCGTAATTAAAGGAAAACTGGGAATTAAGACGCCCATAAATTGCGAAAACAGGTTTTGTTGCTGACAGTTTACTGACAGTTTGGACAGATTTGTTTGATGACAGTTTGGGTAGATTTAAAATACACCTATGTTGACAAAAAAAAAGAGGATTACGTGGGGGTTTACACTATTGAATACATATTTGATGATTATACTTCTCTTCATTACCTAATTATATTGTTGGTTTTTTTTTTTTTTTTTTTTTTTTTTTTTAAATTACGTCACTTCAATATTTTGTGGTTTGAATTTAGTCATAACGTTCAAATCATTATATACCTGATGTTCATATGACGTTTCTTACTGGAAAATTCTAAAAAAGTCTTATAAAAATCAATTTTAAAAAAGAACTGAAGATTATTTTTTAAATAGGTATTTTGCTTTTTGTTAATGTTGTTTGTTGTCGTATCCCCTGAAGGATACAAGAAAATCTAATATCGTGGTGCTCCCGAATAATAGTGGCTATGCTGATTGCCAGCTCGAGTACAAGCGGTCTTCCGAGGGATGGTCCAGACAATGCATGGAGGCTGTAACAACTGGGCAATCAGAGACATGATGAGGAGTAAGCTCGATATCAGGGCAGTTGCCACATTTTTGATATTTTTTAACGCCATCATCAGAAATTTTCATGCTTTTGTGATGCTTCGTCCTTAATCTTGTGAGAGTAGTAGCTGTTTTTCTGTCGACACTTAGTTCTGTAATTTGATATTTAGTTTTAATCTTAGAAGGAATTATAAGTTTAGATTTTGCCAAGGCATTTGCATCTGCAAGGGAAGTAGGAATGGCAGTCTGATCCAGACTTCTGGCATTCTTCGCCAAAGAATCTGCAATTTCATTAAATTACAAATACACATGAACAGGTATCCATTACAGGATACACATACTTGTGTTAATCAATGTTGCATAAAAATTTACCAATCATCGAGGGGTATTATATTTCAAAACCCATTATCTTCATTTTTTATGTTAGACACTTCCCTAAGATCAATCACCACTGATGTGACAGATTTTTGAAGAAGTTTTATCACATTAGTTTTCTCATATCTTCGTAAAATATCTTCACCACAATCCCATACCATATTTTAAAAATTCTAAAAAAATTCGATAAGATTGCCCAATTATCGATGTGAGATACTCTCCTGTGTCCATTGAGGTCAATTTTTCAAACAGTATCTGCAAGGAACCTTGCAAGGGTTAATCCAACCTTTGAACTCTCACTGCTGAGGGCCACGAAATGAGACTACAATGGATTAATAGCAGACTTAATGGTGAATGAATAGAAAAATTAACTTAAATAATAGATATTTTCTATTCATAATTTCTTAAATGTATAAAAAAATTATTCTTCAATCTGTATACCACTTCTTGGGAAATAAAACATTAAAAATATTTTTCATTCTTATAAATCTTAAATTAGTACACCAAAGATGAAATAATTTTTCAAGGACAAAATGAAGTGAATTAAAATTATGGAAGATAAAATATATGAGAAGATCTAATTAATTATACATTGCAAATTATATTACAATTTATAATTCAGAAAAATCTGACTGATGTTCACTGTAAAACAATTTAAATACTAGGGCTTTTCTTCTTTTATTTATCGTATCTGAATTTCTTCAAAAGCACCCTATATTTTTAGGTACTTCAAATTATTACACAAATTAAATGCCATTTTTATGGAACAGTTAAGAATTGCTTCTAACGAATTTTATAAAATAGTCGATAGAAAACTGCGGTTCTAACACAAAGGTAGCTTTATGCCATTACTTGATTTGCAGAAAATCTTCGTTTCTTCATTGGCGCAGCAGCCTCTAGATGAGCCAAGGCCATCTACCTACTGGCAGATTTCGAAACAGGAAATGTTTTCTTTTTTCACGGGGTAGAATTGATAGCCCTACGCACAACAATCATAATAGACCGGGACCTATAGTCTAAAGTGGATCTCGAACCACTACAAGCCATCGGAACTCGAACCCGAAACGTGTGGCACCGAGAGCCAGACCTCTACTCACTCGGTCATTAGGCCCCGTTGAAGAAAATACGCTCATGTCCATAAATTAAGGATAATTCAGAATCATACAGAAATTGAACTCTAAAATAAAAATTTCACCTGTAGAATTACCACACACATCTTGAAGAAGAATATTCAAATTACAGGAAACCACCAGATGGCGCGGATAGTACGCCACAATGACGAGAGTGTAAGAGAGGGATATATAAGGAATGGTGGCAAAGAAGCAAAATTGTTCACAAGCGCTTTAAAAGCCTTTCAGTGCAATAACCGCATAGTTATGGCACAAAAGAAGCATTTGTATGATTTTTTACGTGGTAGAATTATCGGACGACTGGAATGTGGACGTACCCAGCTGGAAGTATCCGAGGAACTTGGAATCGTCCAGAGTGTCATCTCCAGGCTTTGGCAACGATTCCAAGATGATGGTAATGTGAGTAGATGTTACGCCACAGGTCGACCCCGAGTTACAACGCCGAAAGAGGGCCGGTATTTAGCAGTTACTGCCAAAAGAAACAGACGGAGCACAGCATCAGACCTGTCTCGTCAGATCTCTTCAGCTACCGGTACGACAGTTTCAATGCAGACCGTGTACAGACGATTAGGGCACATTGGTCTATATGCTCGTAGGCCTGGCAGGCCTGTGTTCCACTTACCGCAACTCACTGTCGCCTGCGATTAACCTGGAGTAGAGAGCATGCATTGTGGACACCGCAACAGTGGTCTTGTGTGATGTTTTCCGACGAGTCCAGGTTTAGTTTGCAGTCTGATTCTCGCCGGACTTTCATATGGAGAGCGCCAAGTACCCGTTACCACAAAGAGAACACCATTGAACGACACCGTTACGGTGGTGCAGGGTGGCTCGTTTGGGGAGGAATTATTCTTCGTTCCAGAACTGACCTGCATGTTCAGAGTGTAATGATGACAGGCCACATCTATCGGGATGTCATTCTGGAACAATATGTATGTTTGTTTCGGGGCGCCATGGGTGCTGAATTTCTGTTTATGGATGACAACGCCCGTCCTCACCGTTCAAACATTGCAGACGAATGCCTTGAATTGGAGGATATCACCCATTTGGATTGGCCAGCATACTCACCGGACTTGAATCCAATAGAGCATGTGTGGGATATGCTTGGCCGACGAATTGCAGCCCGTCAACCCCCTCTCACCTGCCAACCGGAACTTAGGAGGGCATTGCTTGATGAGTGGTGTAATATTCCCCAAGATCAGATTGATAATTTGATACTCAGCATGCCTAGGCGTTGTAAGGCCTGTATTGCATCGTCCGGGAGACATACTCCATATTAACCATCATACTAACCATATTACACTGTTTTTTGTAAATAGGTTCTTTTTGAAATTTGCTCCAGGGAGTAAAAATCGCAATTTTTATTAATTATGTCAAACATATAGCATCTTTTTTGCTCTTTACCTTTTTTTTAATAAATAGACTTTAGAAATAAGTCAAATTTGTTTTGCTTCTGTCTCTTTCTTTGCCTGAACTTCATTATCCTTAATTTATGGACATGAGTGTACTTAATAAAATGATTAATGTTCAGTAGAAAATCCAAACTGCAGAATTTTTCTATATGTTGATTTATATGTATTTTCGAGTATAATTAAAGCATTTTCATAAAATAAATTTGGCCCCAGTTTCTTCAAAATAACATTCTTGGGCAAATTTATTTATTATTTCATTTAAAAAGAGTACTTTCATTTTTCAGTATTCATTTAAGCATTATTATTAACTTTTAAAACTTCAAAATAATAATAATGCTTTAATGAATACTGAAAAATGAAAGTACTTTTATTTGTATTACATTTAGAAACCTTAATTAATATTTTTTATCGACTTGAAATGTCGTTTAAGATTACACATTTTCAGAAAGAATAAAAATTTCTCTTTAAGATTAGGAGATTATTTGCTTCATATAATTGATCTCCTATAATCTGAGAGAGGACATTTGTCGTTGTCCGTAAGAGTAAAAAAAAAAAAAAAAAAAAAACATGGAAATTCATCATCATCAAAAATCAAGGGAAAAAAACATTTTTTCCTTGTGCCACTTGGCAGACACCAACACCTAGACCAAGTCCAAGACCCCGTGCGGTCTCATGAAAGGAGGGAAAGGGGGTTTTGAACCTGATCTAGATGAAGTCTGAACTTCTATTGTAATTGAGCACCCATAGGCAGAAATCTGACTTGATTCCGTGACGCTGAAAAAAGAAGGCAGCGACTTCGGGGAGTACATTTAGGGGGAACTACCCCGCATTTGCGTACTGTATGGGAGAATACTTGGAAAACCCCACCAAAATTCGATTAATGAGGCAAGATGCTAAACATCACAAACGACATCGAAACTCCTCGTTTTTTGAAACAGCATTTACAACAAAACCGCCAGAGGATTGAACCTCCGCCCTTATGCACACCAACGGCTCACGTGCTCACTGAGCCATAAATCGGGCTAGACTATAAATGGGCTACTATTATAGACTACTAATATGTGATTGTAACTAATAATTTACTAATAGTCCACTCTGCATGTGTTATAAAATTAAACAAGTATAGTTTAGTTTGTCGTTCTACGGTCATTTTGTGCACTTTTTTTGTCAATTAGACTTGGACCTGCAGATTAACGTGGAATCCGAACCACTAACAAATATCCATGCAGGATTCGAACCAAAGTCCAGAGCTCTAGCCAATTGATCATCAGGCCGTTGAACAAATATAAATATGTTTATAAATTTATTCGCCTGTATTTATAGGTAACAAATAAACATTTAACGTACTTTTATAACTCAAATTATAAAACAAATTTCATCAAATTATGATTATGTTAACGGTATAATATAGAGTTTATAAAATATTATTTTATATTTTATGATCAATAAAAATTCATAATTAATTAAATTATTCAATCAAAGCATTAAAATTTCAGAGAAATGAAATTGGATATGCATATTCATTTTGTAGAGTTTAAATTTTACTCTCTTAAAGATAATTTGCTTTTATTTTACTTCTTTCCAACGACCAGCTAAGTTACGAAAAGAGAAGAAACTTTACCTCTTTATTTTCAGACTTGCAACAAATGTTTCTAGAAATTCAACGAATCATTTCGACATATAAATAAAAAACATCACCATTGTTATATTGTGTTATTGCCTCTTTCTAATAGCAACCGTAAAACCCGTGTAATTTTCCGTCGTTTCCGAAATATACCTGGAAAAGTATCAAACAATATACCTAAAATATAATCTGTGTGCTTATAATGTAATAAATACTATGATATGTATGTATTACGACACATAAATTATGTTGAAAATAATTCTTTGCTAATTTCAAACTAATTGATGTAATTTTTCCTTCAATACAAAATTCTTAAAAAAAGTAAAAGTTTTGTAAAAATGTCCAAAAACGATTTGCAAAATTAAAAATTTAATATTACCCATTTGTTTTCGCTTTATAAGTTTTCATAATAGCATTTTGAGAAGATTTAAGATTTTTATTGCATCATATTGATACTTACGAAACATTTTATTACAAAATAATCGTTACATTATCGTAAATAAGTACATGTTATTATTTAATACTTTACGCATTCAAGCGTAGATTAGATTTAATTTGTTTTCTGCTGTTATATTTTTTTTTTTAATAATGAATTTTCTATTTCCCAGTTTAGGCTTCATTGGTGTTCTTAACATCAATTTTTAATGTTTTGTTTTTATTTATTTTATTGCTACTGTGCCCAAAAAGTAAGACCAATTATTTTTTTCAAAAACTCTTTATTTGTTCTACCAAATTTATTTCATCACCTTCAAAGTAATCCCCCTCCGGACACAATGCACTTATGACAATTTTTTTTCCAATCCTCAATGCATGCTAAAAATTAGCTAGAGAAAGCGATAAAAGAGATTGCCGCATAAAAAAAGTATATAACAAAAATTGTATTGAATTTGAATTTTAAATTACATAAGTTATTTTAGCTCGATCAGAAAATAACTCACTATATCCCTTATTATATTTAGCAACAATTATTTACTTTAATCTGACGTTCGGTGCCCCAGGTTTCGGGTTCGAGTCCCAGCGGTGACATTGATGTTAGTAGGGGTTCAAAATCCACTTTAAACCGGTCTAATATGACTGTTAGGCGTAGAGCTGACAGCCCAACCGTTAAAAGAAAACATCTGTCTCGAAATCTGCCGGTTGGCAGACGGCCTTGGTCCACCATGGTGCTGTTGTGCCAATGAAGACATTCAGCTTGGTGAGATTTTAATATCACCAGTAAGTTTGCAATATAGAAATAAATTTAAAATATACCATATAAAAGCCTGATTAGATTGTTGAATATAAAAATAGATTATAGATTTTTGAATATGATAAAAGTCTCTAATTCGTTTATTTCTCTTTTTAGTTCAATTAAAATTAAATATCTTTAAATTTGTTGTAATACACTAAATTTTTGTATCGGTACCGATAAAATTGTTTGATTATTTTGACTATAATGTTAAAAGAAGTTTTAAGACAATCAAAAAATTAAGCATACAAGCGTTCCATGGTTGTTTGCAGTTGTCCGGAATCCACTTTAAACTGTAGATCCCGGTATAATATGACTGTAGAGCGTTAGGTGTAGGGCTGACAACCATATCCGTAAAAAGAAAAACTTCTCATATTTCGGAGTCTGCCAGCAGACAGACGACCTTGGCCCACCATGGGACAGTTGCGCATTTGAAGAAGAAGAATTTACTTTAATGCGGCAGTTTTCACATTTTCAAGCTTAGGAATTCAAGAAATAAATGTTTTGATGGATTTTTTTATAATGATTTGTTATTAATGTTTATTCAAAATCAAATTTTCTATATGCTTACAAAATGCGGATCAACAATACATTTAAAAAAACATCAGATATATATATTGCTATTTCCGCAATCTCTAAATGAATGCTTATTACAATAAATTATGTAATTATTATCGTAATATCGTAATATAATAGTAATATAATTATTATCGTAATATGTAAAAATACGAGTTGTTGAATTCTTTCTTCACACAATAACCTTGTATTTAACATGTTTTTCTAAGTATATTAAATAAAAAATTGAAATATTATAAAACAATAAATACCTACTTATAGCAATAACAAATATTTAATTAAATTTATTTCTTTTTTCCCACATCAAATGTTTGAAATTGAATAACAGAACGAGTAGTGTAAATTTTTTTATATTTTTTTACACTGAATTTAATTAATTTCATGATTTAATTTAATTATGCATCTATAAATAATATTTAGTAATGAGTTTTAATGCAAAACTAGGGTTACTTCCCGTATACTTTAAAGAAAAAAATTTCCACTGATAAAAAACATTTTCATTCATTTCATCATCATTCATCATTTTAATTTAAGATCATTTTCATTCCTTTCATTTTTTTTCCCCACCTTACCTTTATGAATTATTTATTATTGACATTTTTTTTTTACATTTTAGAGGAAACATACTACAGAAATTAACACTCTGAAAAAGCTGAAACCGGGCATTGAATATTTTGAGGTGATTAATACTCATGTCCTTGAGAAAATATCTTTACATAATAGAAAAGATACTTTGTCAAGGACAGCAACTTAGTAGCAAGAAAACAAAATCGGTCTTGTCATTTATATAACGCTCATGTAAATCAATGATCAATCCTTTTACATAATTGGGACTACAGTTTTTGAATTCTAAAATTAATAGACGACATTATAAGAGAGACTCGTATTATGTAAGCATGATAACTGTTTCAATTTAATCTTACTTGGAATTCTTAGGACAAGTAAATGCACATTAAGAATTAATAAACAACATGAACATTAAGCCAAATGCCCTTTTTTCTACTTTATTTCTTCATTTAATGTAGATAATAAAAGCACTTAAAATCATATATAACAAAGACATATACTTCCTTATACAACGTTTGAAAAAGTATGCTGAAATATTCTTATTAGAAAATCAATGTACTTTTTTTTTTTCTTTTTAAAATTGAAATGTGTAGTGTATATTAATTTTTAAGAAAATGTTCAAATTATTGTAAAAATGTAAATGAAATTTGATGCGTTATCAATTAGATCAAAATGTTTATCTGGTTTAACTTCATAAAATCAAATAAAATTTAAATTTATTTTGAATAATCTATTAAGCAGCAGTATGCTTGTGCTGTTTATAACTTGTATGATATCTACCGTGACAATTAATATGCTTTGGAAATTATAGAAATCAAAATAGCTGTGAATTTATATTTTTTAATATCCAACATAATTCTCAAGATAATATTATATATAATAGAGATTGCCAATTAAAAAAACGAGAAATTTAATTCATAATTTTATGTTATTACTATTCGTACTCAAGCATGATTTTATAATACCCCAATTTAAATTTCCCAGTTATATATTAATAACTGTTCTAAACTTAAAACTTCTGTATTTCACCTGAGTGAATTTTGTTGTCGTCCCAATGTTGGAGATCAGAATTTCCCAAAAATTGTCCCAGAATTTTGTTGTTGTCTAATCTCAATGTAAAAAACACAACAAAACGGAAGAAAAACACAAGTAAATTTAACTAATTAAAAATTTTATTTTGCGCGGTTTGCTCTCATGTAAAAGAGACAGCCTTCTGTGATGTTGACTAATTAACCATAAACATTCCACAACAAGCACCGGGATTATTTAAACCCCAAAACCCTTTCTAGTTAAAATAACATTTCTAATAGAAAATACCAACGTTGTGTAATACAACAACTAATAAAAACAAATTTAACTTAACCACCCACAGGGCCGGATTTAGATGAAAAGAGGCCCTAGGCTATTTCACTTATGAGGCCGTTTCACCTCCCATTTTTATGTTTGTAAATTACTTATTATGTTTGTTTATTATTCATGTGTGTATAATTTCTCCTTATTTTCGATTCAGTGTTTTAGTGTTTACTGTTTTTAGAATAGTGTAACTCAAATTTTGCTGACAATTTGAATGTAGGACCCTCTTGATCTTGAGGCCCTAGGCTCAAGCCTAGTTAGCCTATACGAAAATCCGACCCTGACCACCCATTATGCTATATGCTACAGCACAAATGATAACAAAGTAATAATCGTCAAAATATTGCACTCTAAAAACAAAAGTGAGGTGGTCCCAAATTAACAGGGTGGCATGTTACTACATAAAAAAAAAGAAAGGGAAATCTTTCACCGTGTACAGGAAGTACCATTTCAAACAAGTCACCAAAACTCTGTTATTTCAATTCATGTCAACGAGGGGTTTCTTTTCTCTGTTATCTTAACATCATTTCGAGGGTCTCTTTTCTCTGGATGTCTAAAATCTGACATGATTCGAAATAACCTTCAGAGAACTTACAAAATTGGAGAAATAACACATACACAGAAAATATATCAACACATGTCTAATTAAAATTTTAAAAATTTATTTACAGCAATAAGATTATAATTACCGCAAAATCGAGTTTGAAATACCAGTTCGAGCAAATCCATATCATGCAAATTTGATCAGACATATATAATTAATTTTCAGCTGCATTAAATATCATTTGATATGCATTATTATTATTCCCTAAATACAACAACAAAATTCTTTTAGTAAGGAATACACAGTAGTTTTAAGCTTATAATAGTTATTAATACATAAATAGGCAATTTAAATTGGGACATTATAAAATCATTCTTCATCATGATTGATAACAAACGTCACTCGATAAACGATAACAACGTCACAATACTTTACAGTTAATTAAAAGTCTGAAGGTTCTAAATTAATAGAGTGACGTGTCACTCGAAAAAAAAAAAGACAAAACATTCACCGTGGGTAAGCAGTTCATTTCAAACCCGTCACCAATTACTTTCAATTCATCTCAATGAAGGGTTTGTTGTCCGTAACATTTCGCATGGGATGTTACAGACAACAAATGGGATGTTACAGACATGGGTCTCTTTTCTTTGAAAATCATGTACATAAATATTCTTGCGATTATTCTTATATAAGTACTGATTCACCGGCAGGTGGTATGGGAGTCTTCCAAATTTCAACGGTCAGTTGATGTCGCTGACCAATGGATTGCTTTGATTTCATCACCCTCTATTTTCTCCTCATAAACGAATCGGTCTTCCTTTTTCTTTGAGCCCAAATCTTCCCCCACCGCAGAATAACGTTCTTCACTCCACTCCATTTTGTCTCCATCTTACACATAGTTTTAAGTTCAATTTTCTACCAGTGGTTAATTCGTCCTCCTTGTCCATTTTCATTTGTCTTTATTTTCCAGCAAACTTGTACTCTTTTCGATTATTGGTTGCATTCAATCATTAGAATACATCACTTTCTGAGGGGTTTTTGACACAATACAATCAGGACAGTGTGGCGTGCTTTTTATTTTTGGAGATCAAAGATTGTTTCCTGATGCACAAGGGACTTTGCATGTTACTCTCACGTTACATACAAATTTCTCACTCTTCGCTCCCATTTCCATTTCAGCAAGTACACATCTCTATAAATATGATCTACTGTCTACCAAGGTGGACAGCATGGTGAGACTTAGGGGCCTTTTACCAACGAACACCCATTCTTAGGAGTAACATAATCTTGGCCCAGAGTACCCTTTGTTAAATAAATGTTATCTAGCAACAGCGAAATGTCCCTCAACTGGACGAAGGTCAATTAACAGTAGCTATTTTGAAAGAAAACCAATCTATCCTTAATTATTGGCAAAAAAAAAAAAGCAAATCCCAAGTCAGCTGTGCTCAAAGAGTGGCACCAACCGGTAATGTCCTTTCTTTTATTTTTTTCAACCGATTTCATTCACCAGGGATCACCAATATTTCACTCACAAAGAAGGAATGAAATTTTCAAACACGCAAAGCATTAATTATATATATTCAACCATATTATATATATTAAATAAGCAATACACTGCGTAAAAAAAGTAGAAGGACACTTGATTTTGTAACAATAACCGAAAAATATTTTATTTGTACTAAAATGTTTTATTAGAAACATTTTACAAATATTTTAAAAATACAATTTTAACATCAGAATTATGATATTCAAACATTAAATATTAATGGCAACAAAAATAGTTTCTCTTTTTTGAAACTTTGTAAAAAAAGTAGAAGGACAGCATTATAATGAATGAAAAAAATAGTGATTTTAATAAGGAATGTTCTTCCCATTGGCCTTTATAACTTTAAATATTCTGTTTGGAAGTGAATTGTATAGAGACTGAACTTCTGTTTGACAAAAATTGTCCCACGAGTCATTCCAATGCTTCTCGAAGCTGAGTTAACGAATCAAATTGCCTTCCATCAGCATAAACTCGACGAACTAGCATTGCCCAGATATTTTCACTATATTAAGTTCAGGACTATTGGCTGGCCATGGTAAAACATCCACATTATTTGTTAGGAACCAATTTTTGACTCCAGTCACGGTGTGAATGGAAGCTCAGTCTTGCTGAAACTTCCACTCTTCACCCCCAAGTCAGAGCCATAAGGAAGAATCTCGGAATTCAGCACTTGAATGTAATCTGTATGTTTTTGCCTACCATTTAAGAAAACCAGACTTGTCCTTCCTCCGTATCCAACAGCCAACCAAACCATTAAAGTCCCTCCTCCCATTTGTCGTGTTGAATAGTATTCGTCTTCATTCCACAGACAATGCCAGTAGTGCTGATATCCGTCTGGACCGTCTAAGTTAAATTTTTTTCATCGGAAAATATCACAGAAGTCCATTCTGTAGTCTAGGATATGTGCTCCTTAGCCCACGCTAAACGGTTATCAATGTGAGCTTGTGTCCACTTAGGATGATGTTTCCGTTTTTTGAAAATGAATTTTTTAGATCTTTTAATATAGTTGTAAACTGTTTGTTTCGTCACATGATTAAGTCCTGCTTGATTTCTTGCCTTTGAAACACTTCCTTTGTTCTTCTTAAGCACACGAACAAGTTTTCTTTTTCATCACGTGGTGTTAACTTTTTCGGTCTACCAGTCTTCTTTTTCTTTCCATTTTTATAAGGATTTCTGATAAAGTTTGAAACTGTATTGGGGCTCATCTGCAACAATTGAGCAATCTCGCTGACACCTTTACCATCATTTTGATATGCGGAAATTTGGCCTTTTGAAAATCGTTCAAAGTTATTCCTTTAGGCATTTCTGAGAGCGGAGAAACAGCGTAACTTTTAAACAAATTAGATTTTTTTTTGACAGAAAAGGATAAAACACAGTACAAAATCACTATTTAACTAAAGAACAACACACTAAATTAAATATATTAGCAAGTGTCCTTCTACTTTTTTTACGCAACGGAAATTATATATACTAATTTTATTATTAATATTAGTGGTAGATGTTTAATTTTGCCTAAAATGAAAAAAAAAAAAAGGTCATTAAACTAAATCTGCATGAATATCTGGTAGTTAGGAAAAATAAGAGATATTAATTGGCAAAAAAACACTGTCCTTCTATTTTTTTTACGCAGTGTATGAGATAAAAATTAATATCAATTTCCCATCAAACATAAAAAAAATCTATAACCTATCTGTCCTGACTGTATTGTGTCAAAAATCTATAATTTGCATATGGAAATATAAAAATAAACAAATTATAAAATAATTTTAAATACATGTTGGCACGACACCTTGACCTTATTTTGTACATTCCTACTCCTAGGTATAAGTGGCCTGGTGGCCAAGTGGCTAATGCTCTGGCCTTTGGTATCGCTAGGCTTCGGGTTCGAATCCGCTTTTAAACTGTAGGTCCCGATCTGTTTAACCCTCTTGTGCACAAGATGACCGTAGAGAGACAAACCAAACCAAACCTAGGTATAAAAAAGTATTTGGATATAAAAAAAAAGTATTTTTATTAATAAAAGAGAAGTTTAAACTTCGTACTATTGAAGAATAGTACAAAAGAACAAATTATGAATTAAAATTGTAATTAACATGGCTTCAAAGATTTTATCAATTTTTGTCTAACTAATTTTATAATCAAAATCAATAGATTTATGATAAACGATGCATTTTTAATGCTGTAAATCAGTCACACTCATAATTAACATTTCTCATTTAAAAATATTTCTAGTTTTAATAATATTCCAATACACACTAATTTTTTTCCACTAATCTAATTTTGAAAACCCCTTAATTATTCCGTCTAAGAATCGTGGTGTCAGTCATACTATCAAGAAAACTACAGAGTGTTCCAAATAAATCAACTATTATTTTCCCATTTCTTCAAAGCGCTTTGTGTGGTTTCTTTTTCCGAAAGTGAAGGAAAACCATATAAAATAAAGATAACACACGTCCGGTCAAGGATTCTAATAGTATTTTCAATTTACCTTGAGCTGTAGTGTTGCGAACATAAACACATGAGCTTTATTAACATTTACAGGTGTGATAGTTGAGAAACGAAGAAATAGTGTTCTGATGAAACAGTACTCTAGATGATAAACAGCTTTTTGATTAAATCTAAGATAAAATACTGATACTCCTTCTTCAATAACCTAGTTGTAGTATAGAGATTAATTTCAGAAAAGTTTAAAACTATTTTTTTTTTTCGAAGTTGAAATGTTTTGAAATTATAGATTTTTGAGGGATTCAGTATTTATAATAAAATTCCAACAGCAAATTTCATTGTAACACCTTTTATTATTTTCAGTAAATGGGTTGAGGGAATTTTATTTATAGCAATTTTAATATAATTATCTTCCTGAATGAAATACTTAACATAACAATAAAAAAAAAATTATCTAACCGTTTTGACTGTATTTTTATACTTTATATTAGATATCGTATACTAGCATAATGATTTTATTTTAGATTTCTGTTTTATAAAAGCTAACTAAAAATAATTAAATTTTAAGAGCTAATTTTAGTATATATAATTTTATTTTTTATTGTAAATAACAATTACAGAACTTGAACAATTAGTTTTTCTGTTAAAAAAATGAAATTAATAATTAACGAATAAATAAGAGAATGTGAATTTTTAAATTGTTATCACCCTTCAAAACCATAGTTTTTTAATCAACTATCTTATGTTTATTCAACTTTTTTATGTACTAAAATTGCTTCAAAATGAAAAATGAAACAATTATTTGAAAATTGATCAACTTTGGAACATGTTCTTACCGGCTGCTTGGCGAATTTTTTCATTTGGTGACATAAAATTCTGCCAAACCATTTCAGACAAATTTTGCCAAACATTTCGCCAAACCCCAAATACAAATGGTGACGGATATAGGAAAGCAAAGCTGCTTAAGCCTAATTTTTTATCAAAGTGTACTTTAGCAGGAAATAAAAATGTAATCTTTCAATATTTATGGCTAAAAAAGTTCAGTTTCTTACCTTTTTGTTGTGGTTTATAAAAAAACGTATTAAAAACGATGAAATTCTTTACGGATTCTTTAAACGGATTCTTTAACACAAAAAAATGTATGATAAAAAATGAAAGAATAAAAAAAAATTTGATCCAAGAACATTGTGAAAACAATCGAATACAAAATTTGTGAAAAACACACTTTAGATTTCAATTTCATAATTCTAAATTACAGCTAATAAAGAAAATATTCTTCAATATTAGAAATATATAAATATAAAATAATTTTACGAGAAATATCTCCATAAAGTAGTAATTATATTTTGATTAATGTATCGGATTATTCTCATGAAATATTCTTATCAAATTTTTTTTTATTGAATAATATAAATTACTATCAAAAATTCATCAAAATCAAGATCAAAAAAATTTTCACTTAGTCATTTTTATCAAATTATAGTGTTGATATCTAATAAAATACCTAAAAGAAAAATTATTCAATCACCAACTCACAAAAATACTAAAAATCAACAATAACTAATCAATCAATATACGCAAATACCACAAATTATTAAAGCAGGTTCGAAAGCCATTAAAGCTGTGGTTCTCAAAGGCTGCAACCCTAGAAGATTTCCAGCTGTTCTGGAGAAATATGCGTCGAGATATAAAAATAAATATAGTTATTCATTTTCTTGTCAGTTTTTTCGTAAAAAGACAGCTTTCATTATAAAAAATAAGCTTTCTAATTATTTTTCGTTTTCTTTATTGATATAAAAGTGCCAAACAGCGATAAAACGCCAAAAAAATGTTTCCGAGAAACAAGAACAGATATCTAGTTGGGTCGTTGTCTACTTGGAAATCTAGATTCTAGATTTTGATTTTCATTGTTAAAAATTTCCATTGCAGCTTTCCTCCGTCTGTAAGTTGTGGAGTAAATCATTTGGTTAAAATCTAGAATACTGTACCCCCGAGGAAGTCGCCAATCTTGCCAATTTTCAGCCAGTTTCTTTAGGGTTGCATTACTGTAATTAGAGGAATCCGTAGCTTCATTTTGCGAACAATATAATGAACATTTTATTACTATTTAGATAATTATTTGCAGAATTTTTATTTGCAGTAAATAAGAACAGAAATATATATACTTTTATATAAATATTCCGATAAATTATTGATAATTCCGAGGTTATTCTTATAACATATGTCTGTCGCTTATACAGAACATAAACAATTTTTATGATGTTGCCACTCATGAATATCAGAAACAAACAAGAAAAAACGATCTTTTAATTTATTAATAACTTATATTTTATTCTCAAATAATTAATTTCCTTTTAAAGATGTTCGTTTAGTTAGGATTTCGTGGCAACCGTAATTAGAATTCATACGGAATATTTGAAGCTTTAGCTTTTTAGAACGTTAGTTAACACTACAGTTTAAATTTTTAATAATTAAAATAAATTAATAATAATAAAATAATGTGTTCGGCACATTTGATAATTATCTGGCAGAGTACATGTGGGGCGCCAGCACAAATTTGACATCCGCAAAATTTTTTATGATTTCATTGATGGAATAAAACGTTCGTTTCCACCACAGACGATGGACATAAGATAAAAGAAAGATAAGTTATTCTCTGTTTTTTCTTTTTTTCTCTTTGTTAATATTAATTTATAATTCGAATTCGGTTTCGTAAAGAACATGACTTATTTTTTTATAAAAAAAAAAAATTTGCAAATTAGCGAATAATTTTGGCGAAATTTTATCGTAACAGCGTTTATTTATCTTTTTGTCTAAACGATACATTTTTGTGAGTTAGCAAAATAAAATTTCACATAATAATTTGTCGATAAAGCAATTTAATTTGGTGTGAAAGTAATTTAGGAATAAAATGTTGCCAAAAAAATGATATATTTTTTGGCGTTAAAGCGGCAGTAAATGGTGTAAAAAGAAAACATTAAGATGCTGCCATAATAGTGGTAAACTTTTGGTGATAAAGCGATATAAATTGGCGTAAAGGCAATTTAGACATAATTTTTTTGTCATAATAGTGCTAAATTTTGGCGTAAAAGCGATAACATTTGGCGCAAAAGTATTTCAGAGATAAAAATTTTTAGTGATAAAAATGTGGCGATAAAGCATTAACTTTTGGTGTAAAAGCAAAAAAGCATTTGGTTAATGAAAAATTTGGCGATAAAGTATTAACTTTTGGCTTAAAAGCACATATAACAAAATTTGCTTAGTGAAAAAGTTTGGCGATAAAGCGATAAATGTTGACGATAAAAGCGCTAAATGTTGACTATAAAGCATTTCAAAGATTTATGATAAACCTTCAAAACCTTTTCAAGAATAAACTTTGACGTAATAGCTATTTGGCTACTACTGTTGACGTGATAGCACTGTTTGGCTATAAATTTTGGCGAAATAACATTTTACAATGATACTGAACTTCGGCAGCCATTTTGTTTGTTTACTTGGCGATTTGGCATCAAGTGAAGGATTTTGGCGTAATATCATTTTACCGCGCGAACTACCTGGCCCATTGATTTCTATGCTTACTTACCAGGATTCTAGATTTTAACCTATCATTTAATATTTACTGAACAAATAGTTAGTTGTATTCCCAAATCGAGGATGGTGAATTAAATATAAGGAGTTATTCTTAAAAGAAGAAAGATAAAAAAAAGACGAAGTACTGAAAGAATTGTTAATTTAAAAGATGAATGCGGGCCAATAAAATGGTAAAATGGTAAGCACAACAGCCTAGAGAAGATACTGTTCAAAAGACCAATAAAAAATTACATAAATATTTTATAAGTAATCTTTAATATAAGTAAGCGTTTGAACAATTTTAAGATGATGATGTTATAAATATAACTAATTACGTCAAAATGTTCTCTTATTTACAATTTTAAAACTTTCCCCATAAAACATTTTATGCATTGTATCGCACAAGCTGGGGCAAAGTACTAAGGGTCCACCAAATAAATGGTTAGATCATAAAGCCATGTACCACCATCACCGCCATTTACATATTTTCTTTTTTTTCGAACTTTGGGCTCTTTCATTTTTCTCACCTTCCATCTTTCCATCTCAAAGACCAAACGCGTCGCTTCTTTGATTCCTTTCCGGAAATTCAGATTCTACTCATGATGGTGATGATCTCGTTCTCTTCTGCTCAGATCCATCCTTTTGAAACCAACGTTCATTCTCAATAATCGGTCAGCAACTTCATTCAGAGACCGCCTCTCGGCACTCATTGGTTTTGGGGAAACGGCTTTTGTCTTCACCCTTCACTCCGAACAACCTCCTAGAAGAGTGCCAAAAGTTCGATTTTGGTTGTTTTTCCAAATCATATATCTGAATTGATCTTATCTTAATTGAACTGTATAATAAAGCACCCTAATGCCATAAACGCACTCTCTCAGACCTAACTTTACCTTTACAAAGCTGCACCCCACCACTAAATATGGTTTGATTAGGGCGACGATTATACCCAAGAGAGCTCCTACCCTCATTCTCTCCGATCCTCATTCTCCTCTACCCTCATTGACCCCGATGTCCAGCACTGGATATCATTAACTCTGAATTTAAAACCTCTGTTAATTTTACCAGAAGGGAGCGGGGCAGCTTAAGAAAACACTCAACTAGAGACCAAGTCCAAATATATTTATAAAAGAGAGGGATGATATATAGAAGATATATATATATATATAGAGAGAGAGAGAGAGAATATATAGATAGATCTACAGAGATATATAGATATTAGGTTGATGCATAATTATCAGGAATTTGTTTGACGTGCTATATTTTAATAAAAATTTACAATATTTTATAAATTTATGAATGAAAATTTCCTTCTACTTTTAGGTTATAAAAATGCGTATCGATAATCATACTCATATTCGTCGTATTATGTTTTACCACTTTTGTGAAAGGGATGGAAAGAAGCGCAGTCATTTCGCGATCTCAACGAACTTTTCGGTGAGGGCACAATCAGCGCAAGTCGATGCAGGGAATCGTTTGCCCATTTCAAATCTGCCGACACTAGATTGGAAAATAAGCCAGGAAGAGGACGACCATCGCATTTCGAAGACCAGGGCACTTTTGGCAGGCGTGAAAGGGGTTGACAACTCGAATGCTGGCCGACAACTTCAATGTGGACCATTCAAAGATCGTTCGTCGTCTCAAAAAGCTTGGAAAGGTATGGAAATTGGCTGTATCGATCCCCCACGAACTCAACGGCAACAATAAAGCCCAACGTGTCCGAATTTTCCACCGATTTGTTTCAACGACACGAGCGGAGTCTGTTTCTGAAGGATCTTGTCACTGGAGATGAATCCTTCTCTTCAAAAACCTCAAAAGAAAAAAAGGGCTGGGTTTCACCAGGAATTTGACCAAAAGGTATAACGAAGGACGTGAACTGTAAGAAAGTAACGTAGTGTGTTTGGCAGGACAGAAGCGGAATCATTCATTGGGAAATCATATTAAACGGGGTTTGTTAAAGGTGGAATCCAACCCAAAAATGAGTATGAGTATAATTATCGGCACGCATTTTTATAACCTAAAAGTTGAAGAATACTTTCATTTATAAATTTATAAAATATTGTAAATTTTTATTAAAATATAGTACGTCAAAGAAACGCTTGATAATTATGCACCAACCCAATAGATACAGATGGACACGAGAAAAACTTTTTATATAACATAACAAATTTCAAATATTTTTTACATATTACAAACTTTATAAAAAAAAATCAAATTCGAAGAATCCGAATATCAGCAATCAAAACTTATATCATACACAAAATAAAATTAATATCAACAGGACGGAATTAATCTTATTTTTACATAATTACTTTCTGAAAAAGAAAATTTAGGACAAAGTAATTTATGATTAGAAATCTCAAATTCGCATCAAGCCACCAATGAACGATGAACAATTTAAACAATTGAAAACGATAATAGCTGATAGCAATAATAGTTGAAAAACAATTGAAAATAATAATAGTTGAAAAAAAATCAATAGAAAATAATAATAGTTGAAACATTTTGAAAACAATCACAACTGAATGATATTCAGCATAGAAAATGGCATGATTTGAAAAAAAAATTTCAATTAAACGCCATGCGAAAGTAAATTAATATAAAGTGTATTATTGTTAAGGAAACATTTTCGATTATTATTTTTAATTCATATTTTAACATATTAAGCAAGTAATCTCATGATCTATTTTAAACGACATTCTAATTATTTTTATTTTAATTTTACTCCTTCCACAGTTTAAACAATGATAGTATCATTGTTTTGTTAATTGACAATGTAATTCTACTTGCCAATATAAGTTATAATAAGATAATAATTCAATTTCGAAAACCATCGGACTATTTTGGAATTTTAATGCTATATAAGTTATGGAATGTGAATGAAAGTGAATGCGATACTTAATGAAAGATAATGCGATACTTATATCACATTTTTTTATTTATTTAAATCTGATGTTTGATTTATAATTTAATTAAATCCATGTAAATGTATATGATTCAATTGTGCAATACTATAGTACAAATAATAAGTACAATTAAGTTGCTATACAATATATAAGTATAACTTATAGTTGCTATACAAAAGGAAATCAGTGATTTTCTTGTAATGTGTAATTTTAAAATATAACAATTGTTTGCTCAATATTTTATGGAAATATTTCTTTCAAAATAATGTACACATTTATGCTATCCTACAATTTATTTATCTTCAAATAATCAAAAAATATATATATTTTATAAAAACAACACAACAATGTAATTATTACATTACTGCAAATATTACATTGACATTTACACTCATGTCCATAAATTAAGGATAATTCAGAATCACACAGAAATTGAACTCTAAAATAAAAATTTCACCTGTAGAATTATCACACACATCTTGAAGAAGAATATGCAAATTACAGGAAACCACCAGATGGCGCGGATAGTACGTCACAATGACGAGTGTAAGATAGGGGTATATAAGGAATGGTGGCAAAGAAGTAAAAGTGTCCACAAGCGCTTTAAAAAGCCTTTCAGTGCGATAACCGCATAGTTATGGCACAAAGGAAGCATTTGGATGATTTTTTACGTGGTAGAATTATCGGACGACTGGAATGTGGACGTACACAGCTGGAAGTATCCGAGGAACTTGGAATCGCCCAGAGTGTCATCTCCAGGCTTTGGCAACGATTCCAAGATGATGGTGATGTGAGTAGATGTTACAGCACAGGTCGCCCCCGAGTTACAACGCCGAATGAGGACCGGTATTTAGCAGTTACTGCCAAAAGAAACAGACGGAGCACAGCATCAGACCTGTCTCGTCAGCTCTCTTCAGCTACTGGTACGACAGTTTCAAGGCAGACCGTGTACAGACGATTAGGGGCACATTGGTCTATATGCTCGTAGGCCTGTCAGATGTGTTCCACTTACCGCAACTCACTGTCGCCTGCGATTAACCTGGAGTAGAGAGCATGCATTGTGAACACCGCAACAGTGGTATTGTGTGATGTTTTCCGACGAGTCCAGGTTTAGTTTGCAGTCTGATTCTCGCCGGACTTTCATATGGAGAGCGCCAGGTACCCGTTACCACCAAGAGAACACCATTGAACGGCACCGTTACGGTGGTGCAGGATGGCTCGTTTGGGGAGGAATTATTCTTGGTTCCAGAACCGACCTGCATGTTCAGAGTGTAACGATGACAGGCCACATCTATCGGGATGTCATTCTGGAACAACATGTACGTTTGTTTCGGGGCGCCATGGGTGCTGAATTTCTGTTTATGGATGACAACGCCCGTCCTCACCGTGCAAACATTGTAGACGAATGCCTTCAATTGGAGGATATCAACGGTATGGATTGGCCAGCATACTCACCGGACTTGAATCAATAGTGCATGTGTGGGATAGGCTTGGCCGACGAATTGCAGCCCGTCAACCCCCTCCCACCTGTCAACCGGAACTTCGGAGGGTATTGCTTGATGAGTGGTGTAATATTCCCCAAGATCAGATTGATAATTTGATACTCAGCATGCCTAGGCGTTGTAAGGCCTGTATTGCATCATCCGGGTGACATACTCCATATTAACCATCATACTAATCATGTTATACTGTTTTTTGTAAATAGAATTTTTTTTAAATTGCTCCAGGGAGTAAAAATCGCAATTTTTATTAATTATGTCAAACATATAGCATCTTTTTTGCTCTTTACCTTTTGTTTAATAAATAGACTTTACAAATAAGTCAAATTTGTTTTTGCTTCTTTCTCTTTCTTTGCCTGAACTTCATTATCCTTAATTTATGGACATGAGTGTAAAATTATTACTGTAATTAAAAGAGGTTTGATTTTATAATCAAATTATAAGCAAATAGACATGGATATGAAAAGCTAACGCAAAACATTTTAATAGCTTTCAAATTATAATTTTAAAATATTCCTCTTGCAAGACTTCTAATGTGATAGATTATATAGTACAAATATGTACACATATAATCTGTATATATCTATACTTTATAATCTGTACATATCTTTACTATGCATATAATCAGTTTAGAAGTCTTGCAAGCTGAATATTTTATGGTTATAATTTGAAAGCTAATAAAATGCTTTGCATTAGCGATTCATATTAATTTCTATTTGCTCATCAAATCAAACCTCTTTTAATTACAGTAATAAATTTAAATGTCAATGTAATATTTGCAGTACTGTAATAATTACATTGTTGTGTTGTTTTTATAAAATATTTTCTTGCAAGACTTCTAATCTGATAGATTGTACAGATTATATTAATATGTACAGATTATATTTTAAAATTTAATGTAATAGCGTAAAGATTAATAATAATTATCAATGTGTAACATTTTTACAACAGTAGGAAATGTAATGTAGTTTTTTTTTCCCCTGGATTTATTTAAAGCTAACATGTCAAAATTGATTATTTTTAATACGCTATTATATTAGTTAAAAACTTATTTGAAAATATTTTAAAACGCTGTGTTATGAAGGACCAACGACACTAAAATTGTTTCAACTTTACTTATTTTTAAGATCCAAAAATTCAAATGTCATTGAATAAAAGAATTTTCAAACCTACATATAACCACTACGGATAAAAAACTGTGTTTCGAATAATAATAATGTGTTTTATTTTCTGTTAAATAAAAAACATGCTTGGAAATAAATAATTACATTATTTTAACGATTTAATGATCAATAAGATTAATAAATTTCAATTTTTTTTTTATTTGTAAACATTTATTTTAAAAATTTTTTAAAATATATGAAACTAAAAAAATAAAAAATACAACTTTTGCTGTTAAATACAAAATTGGAAATAAATAATCTTAAACGATTTGATCAATAAAAATACTTTTTTTTATGAAACATTTATTTTAAAAATTTATATGAAACTAAAAATACTTTTGCTGATTCTTAATTTGTCAATAAAACCACTTTATGAAAATAAATTTCTTGCTTGATTAATCATTAACTAACAGAAATAAAAAATATTTAAGTTCAATTATTTTCCTTTCTATTCCTTCCTTATTTTAAACCTTTTTCTTTCCTTTTTTAATTAATTGATTAATAATTATTAATTAAATTTTATTAGATAAGAATTATTAATTATTTAATCAATTAATATCTGTCATTGAAAGAATTTTTCTTATAAGTGGTAAAACTTTGTTTCAAATAATATAATGTGTTTTATTTTCTATTAAATCCAAAGTAGAAATAAATAAATATTTAAATGATTTAAAACTAAAATATTTTAAACTAAAGGTAATTTTGTTGCTTTTTTTTTTTTCTTAATTTGTCAATAAAACCAATTTATAAAAAAGGAATTTCTTGTTTATTTAATGATTAACTAGTCTAAATAAAAAATGTTTAAATTTAAATATATATTATTATTATTTAAAAATATTTAAATTGAAAAAAAATTCTATTTCCTATCTAATAATTATTTGAGAGTTCTAAATAATATAAAATTTATAAAAGCTTAAAAAGATAAGCATATTACAAGCATAAATCACATCAAAGATTCTTCAGACAAAGCACAACAACAAAAAAAATCCAAAATGGTCCAATGGTTTCGAAATTGAAAGTGATTCACATCACGCAAACTCAATTTTGTTATCAATTTCAACAACCATCAAATTAATCGTCACATAAACTCTTTTTATTTACGATTCATATCTTTCCTATGTTTTTTTCTCAATGTTAGTGAAGGGTAGGTACACATAAAATCACACATGTTTGGTTTAAAAAGGAAAAGTACGAATTAAAACGTTTTTCGAACCTTAAACCAGGTTGTTACGGTTGTATAAAATGAGGCCATGGTGAAGTCCTATTATTTTCGCGTTTCCTTTAATCATGAAATTCTTACTTCCGGGCGAGTCCTTGAAAACTGGATGGATGGAAATCGAATTTTCTTCACTCTTCTTTCTTTCTTTATTTATTTTTCGAATCTCTCGTTTTCGTTTTTGAAAAGAACTTTTTTTTATTTATTTTACAAAAATTTTTTTCTCGGTCGAGTTGCGCAAAATATAACAAGCATTATGTTTTTATTAGCTTACGATTCATTTCATGGTTGATTTGGTTCGTAGGATGGTATTGATGAAATAGCAATTGTCCCAGGAAAATGGAGGGTCACAGTAATAAAATCTTTTTTGTTCCACTTTGCTCAATTTTAAATACCTTAATCACCGATAATTAAGTCGTGGGTGGATCCTTCGATATCTGGTGTCCTTATATAATAAAAATTTAGAAAAGTATTTGGCTTTTACGACAATGCTATATGTATCTATTTTTTAAATTATTTCTCTACACTTAATTGTAAAAAATATGAATCACTATATAAGTATTTCCTTTTTCATTGTCGCAACAGCCCCATGTGGGTCAAGGCCATTTACCTATTGACAGATATCGAGACAATGTTTTCTTTTTACGGGGTGTGGTTGTCTGCTCTACACCCAACACTGATATATGACCGTGACTTTCGGTTTAGAATCACTAGAAGCATTCATGGCAATGTCGGGATTCGAACAAGAAAACTGTGCCATCAAGCACCAGAGCTCTAGTCACTCGGCCATCGGGCTCCCAAATAAGTATTTAGGTAAAAAAATTAATATAGAGATAATAATTATAAAAATTTAATGGTTAAGATTAATACATTAAAATCTCGCTTATCCGAGTAAATGTGGATCAAACTCACTTTAGATAAGTAAAAAATTCAGATAGACCTGCTTAACATAAATCGTTGCTAAATCGAGAGAAATATTTATAAATTTTTGTTCCATTATTTTTACATGTACTTACAGCATTTATGAAGTGCATTTCCCTTGCTCTCATAAAAAGGAGAACTAAATTTTCATTTGAAGAAGTTCTTGACATATTTTGTTTGGGGAGTGATAAACTTATTCCTACTGCAATGCTACGCTATTGTATAAGGTTCATCAAAATTGCAGAGTAACCTCTTCTTGTACTCATTGTATTCAATAACTTGTTCAGCCGAATTTAGACTTACGGAATGGGGACGCTTCCTTCTGATGGACGTTGTCATATCGACTTGTTGTATGATATTCATTTCGATGTTTAATATGCAAGTAATCTCTCAATTGGTTGTCTTAAAGATATTTTCGTATATATATATATATATATATAAGCATTCAAAAGGTTAGTTTTTTAGACAAGTATTCTCTAGATATCTTTTAACCGATAATAGACAGGATATAGATAGGTACTATAAATTCAGAGATAATGGTATCCGGTGCCGGATATCTGGCCAGAATTTGTTTTTGTTGGATAGAATGAAAGTAGGAGTTTTCTTACGAATCAAGATATAAATTATCGTCGTCCCAGTTGGAGGAGTTTTGTGCTGCGTCTCTTCGTTGATGGTCAAGATTTATTTAATGGTGGGGGTACAGCCTTCTGAAGATAGAGTTATGTCTAAGAGAGTGTATTTGGGACATCAGGGGGCCTTAATGTCTAAAAGTGCTCAATTAAAGTGAACTTTAAAAATATTTATGTGACATGGAGAAAAAAAAGAAGGCCAGTTGGTTCATTGATTGTGAGAAGTCAAATTTTGAGCTTTATCACGGATCATGTCTGAGTGAGGGTTGAAGACAAAACTAACAGATAAACTACGTGAAGTTAGGCGAATCAGCCTTATGGTTCAGTAGGTATGATCTCCCCAAACCAATCAAGGGCCGCGAAGCTGTCTCTAAATGAAAGTGCTGACCAATCATGCAGTGACAATGACGATTTAAAAAGAGAAGAATTAAAGTCAAAAAGGGGATATTAAACCTAGGAATAGAAATAAGAAGAACCTAAAAGAATAAAGAGAGATTTTAACATCTTAACTCCGAATCCCTTAAAACCACATAAAAGCTAAACCCACTAACCAGCTCCGAGGCCCCAAGATGAAAAAGAAAAGAAAAAGCTGTTGAAGAGGAAACCCTCGGATGCCCCTTTACCCTATTTGTCTTCCGAATAATTAAAATGAAAATAGTAAGTTGAGTGTGAGCTCAACCATCAAGAGCGTGCAACTCACTCCTTGGATGTGATTGAATCCAAACGAAAATTCTTCCTGACACTAAGTCGTTCCAGTGAACCGAAAAGACTGAACTCAACTATGATGATGACACTCTGGCTGAGATGTTCCGCTGTATCTGAGTGTCAATTTACATTTTTATTTGATGGTCCTTCAGCGTTTTCACATGATTTTTGTTCTGTATTGCTTAACATTTTCCGTCTAGGTGGGGAAAATTTTAGAACTGTCATAAATAGAACATTTTTGCGTAATATTTTTTTTTTGTTATATAATTTTTACTGGTCACTTGGATAATAGATACTCCCTTTGTTATTTGTTTATCACTTGCTGCTATGAGTAATATGTCTATGTGTATTGCGTTAGATTGACCAGTATAACACTAGTATGTATAAACATAGGATAATAATATTTAATAAAGCTTAACGCAGAAATATTTATAAAAGCATCATTTTATTTTTAAAAATTACGGATTTCAGTGAAAATGTCGAAAATGGAAAGTGTCAAGCACATAAAAACCCGCTCTCCAAAACAATACTACATATTTTATGGGTAATAAGGGCTTCAAATATTTTTGTTTCGTGTGTCCTTCTCCACATTATCAAGATTCTGAGGGCTTCCGGACCTGCTTTGAAAAAAAAATATGTTTTTAGCTTCGTTTTTTATGGTAGATTCCTTTAGCAATGTTATGCAGTATTGCATGTTATGCGTATATTTATTAATTGTCAGCTATTCTGAGGAATTGGGTATTTGTAATGGAATGTGGAGCGATACCGTTAATGGAGCGAGGCAGTAATTTGATGCCGTTCAGAAATTTCTAAGCTTATAAATGGAGAGGAATACATGCTTGTGAAATAAAGATTTTTTGCTATATGTATTTGCTGTATTTCCTATAAATTCATTTTCAATATTTTCTAAATAATGCTTATTATCTTATGTGTTCATTTATATATTTATATTTTCTAAACAATAAGTTTCTTCTTTTATATTCATTGTTATTTATATATTACTTATTTATTTTTTAAATAAGCCTTTTCTTATTGATTTATTTTTATATATATTCTCTTTCATTATTTTAAATAACTTGATTTTTATTACATATTAGCTTTACATGTATATTTCTTATAAGTTAGATTTATATATATAAATACCCATATATCTAACAATATATATATATATATATATATATATGAACAATAATTTTTCTTTTATATTCATTTTTATTTATATTTTACTTATTTATTTTCTTAAATAAGCCTTTTCTTATTGATTTTTTATGTATATTCTTACATTATTTTAAATAACTTGATTTTATTGCATATTAACTTTGCATATATATTTTCTATAGTTTTGATTTTTATATATATAATATTTTATTATGGTGCATATTTTATAGATATCTTCTATATTGATTATATTTTATTCAATTCCTTCTATTAGCTCGCACTCTCTATATACATCTTGTTCAAATTTTCAAACGTTCATAAAATACTTTTTATTCATCCACTGAGTTTCAAATACATTTTTTTAATTTGTAGTGGATGACACTTGATGTTAATACAGTTTTTTCAGATATTAATTTATTAATTAAATTAAATTAATTAATTTTAGTTTTTTAGATTTAAATTACATGTATCTACTAATAGATGACGCCAGATAAACTTAAAAAATGAATGAAAATTATTTATAAAGGACTTTCTGCAATATAGTGAAAAAAAGTAGGAATTGACTTAAAAAAATTTTTTTTTTTATATTACTTGTTATGTGTTTAAGATAACTAGGAAAATGTAGAGTCCTATCAATAACGAACTTTACAGCATCGTAAAAATTCGCGGGAGATGAAGAATTTCTTAAAACGTTTGTTTACCACTTCACTTGTGAGACTGTTAATGCCTCAGGTAATGGGCAGTTATTCAACATAATTGGCTGCGTTCTTTTCTACGGATTGTTGACAATTTTGTTGGGTTTTTTCCCATTCCTAGCAGGTAATGGATGATGTTACTCCTTTACTCGTAATTTATGTTTATGTTTGGGGATCCCACTTTCCTTTTCAACTGATCATCTTCGAGGTAGCTCAAGTTTCTGTGGCTATTCATTTCTGTTTTTCTTTTTACGGGACAAATCTTCGGTTGCGTTAGGGCTATTATTGCAAATTTTCCCACAGGTAATCGCCATTTCTACCCATTATATATATATATACATGGGAGATGATTAATTACGTTAAGGCTATTATTGCAAATTTTTCCATGGGATAATTGCTATTTCTGTCCATTATATATATATATATATAGAGAGAGAGAGAGATAAAATATAGATATCGGAGGTGATTAATTGAATAGTTCTCCTCTGTGATGGAGAACTATTCAATTTACTGGCCTATAGCTTCTTTCTACATTGAATTTTTTTATCGCTATTTTGTTTTGCAAGACTGGGATCTAAATTTTCGCATGATATGCGATGTTTCGTAACTGTTACAAGTTATGTTACTGGTTCAAAATTCTAAAGTTAGTTTGTTTGTAATGAACACACGCATTACTTCATTCTAATTTTTTTTTCAAGACATTCAAATTTCAAATACTAAAAATGCGATTGGTAGTTAATCTGATTTTCAGTCGACTTGTTACTTGATTGTAGTTGTGTCTCTTTTAAAATTCTATTCATGATAACTTCACAAATCCCTACAATTCTAAGAATATATCGCTAAAGTCTCTTCTAAATCTTCTATACTTTTTTATGAGTTTTTTTCTGATTTAAGAGGGTATTTTAGGAAAAAATCGTTACTAAAATATTCCAGGAGTACAAATTACAAGCGAGGTGAATAATAGATCGTAGAAAAAGATTAATTTTTTTTTGCTCCAGTATATTATGTAAGAAGTTTTAGTATATTAATTATACTTATTTGTATAAATAAAAAGCTTTTTAGTAACTATTTTTATGGTCTTGTAATCTCAGTTTAATGATTAGTTTCTGTCTTTTTTATTTTTCAAGGAATATCTGCGTATTTCTAAGAGAAAATCTGTCAGCTTAAATTTTAAGGCTGTTAATTTTTTTTTTAAATCCTTTGTGTTCACATTTGAGTGAGTGTTTTTTTTTTTTTTGATGAGTCATTTTATTTTTTAAACTGCATTTATATATAATACATGTATATATATTATACAATTGGTTCTTATGTAAAAAATGTTATGTAAAGGTTCTTTGTTTGAAGAAAATTTTAGGAACCACTATAATATTTATTAATTTATTTATTGATGCCCTAAATCATTTGAGATTTTTCCTTGAATAAAAACATTTTTGTTTTATTGTATTAGTCTGTTTTAAATGTATACAATATATATCTACTTATTCTAGAAAATGTATTGTGACTTTATTTCTAATTGTCTATGGGGAAAATTAAATTTAAAAACGATGAAAAATTTTTTTTTTTTTCTGGGTAGTTAGATATTTGTTCAGTAATTGTATTCAGTGTTGTATGTTTAATATAATTGGTTGTTTTAAGTACATAAAGATTTTTTTCATATTTTTAAACATTCAAAAAGTTAGTTGCTAGTTAAGTATTTTTAGATATCTTTTTCTTTTCTTTTGTTACTTATGTAGCACTACCCAGGGGTGCACGTGCAGCTTGAAGATATTCTACGGACTCAGTAATACTGCCCTTCATTATTATTATATCATCTATGTTTGCATGCAGGAATAGTAGTAAACACAATAAAAATAACTCATTATGTTTCAATTTTCACTCCAAAAAATGTCTATAGCGGGTCTAAATCTAATATGGGGTTACATAATTGTATATGCTGCCCGCGGAGTTGAGATGCATTTCCAAAGTGGTCCTCAAGATCATTTGGTTTGGCTAGCCTTGTACTAAAGCAAAAGTGTCATAACTTAAATTATGGGGAATCATTTTATAATGAAAAAAAAAATCTTTACATTTTCTACTACAGGGCAAAAGTTGAACTTTAGGCTGATTTTGGGCAGTAAAACTAGTCAAAATGGAATGTTTTAAGTGAATGACTGACATTTAATGAACATTTGAATGCTGAAATGTTTATTATCAGTTACATTTGTTTTTGGTCATTTGCAATCTACTTTTTGCAAAACAGTTGTGTGAATGTGGATTATGCAAATTTTTGTCAATTTCAGTCCCTCCTTCGAGCCATAAGTCTTCGTTGCGGCCACGGGTTGCTATAGTGCTTACTTGAGAAAATTTCAATATGCTGTCGTTGTAAAGGAAAAAAATAATAATAATAATAACATCAGTGATTTTTGATAAGCTGATTGCAAATGCGTATGAAAACAGTTAAATGTATAAAAGGAACGTAACACGTAATATTCTGTGTTAAAATGTCCATTTATATCTGTCATTTAATTCAGTTTAGCTCCGTTTTATTATTTTTACAACTATTTTACTTCCCTAAATAACCCTATAATGCCACTTTTGGCAAAGCTATTGAAAATGTAAACTATTTTTTTAGTTGATGCAACATAGTTTAAACTATATGTAATACGAAATAATGTTATAATTTCTCCAATATATTATTCATTATAATTATTGAACTCTAAACAGCCATACTTTTTAACTGTGGTCATATTAATATCCATTACTATATGGCTATATTTGTAAATGTTAAGGATTATCAATTTCAAATTATGGAAATTGTCGAGGAGAATTGAAATCAATAAAACATAAAGCTTAATTTTAAAAGTTGTATAAATTTTTCATTTTGGAAAACATATTTCTTCTTTTAAGAAGGACTTCTTTTAAGGTAGGCAATAAGCAAGAAGGTCAATGTAGCACTAAAAATATTTTTGCGTCAAAATGTCTTTTTTTTTTAATATTTATCAATTAATTCAGTTTAGTTCCATTTTCATTATTTATACAACTACATGAAAGAGCAGTGCAAGAGGGATGCCAAAACGCTGCATTATTAAGAAAAAATTCATTATTTTTCTGAATAATAATTTTCTATTAAAATATAATAGATTTTTCTAGAATAGAATAGAATTCTATTAATGTAGAATTTTCTATAAAAATATAAAAATTTAAATTATTTCTTAAGGTTTTCAAACACTTAACCACTCATTGGCAGTTGTTTTGAACTCAAATTAAGTGTAAATAAATTTGGAGAAGAGCTGATTTAGAAAAACTTAAAAAAAAAAGAATGTCTCAGTTTAAAATTTCATTTAAACCAAACTTATAATAAAGACATCAATGAAAAGAATTGTATGAATAAGTATATGTGCATAAAAGAAAATTTAAGTTAATATCTGAATTTAATAATACAAAAATAATATATATTACAAAAATTATTTTTTACATTTACAAAAATAATATTAAACATTTACAAAAATAATATACATTATCATCCTCATTTTACTAATCTCCGCATTCATTTGTGCTAAAATAGCTTGTAGATAGAAATGGATCGTATTTGATGTCAATAATCATAAAATATTATTTACTACCAATAATGTCATACGATCGGCTGGTAAATTGGTCAGTATTAGCTGTTTAGAATGACGTACAGAATATTCTAAATCTTTTTGAATTATCTAATTCAGTTCTGTAAAAGCTTTGAATCCTTCATCTAATTCAATTCTATAAAAGCTTTGAATATTTTATCTAATTCAGTTCTGTAAAAGTTTTGAAAGTAAATTTATTGTTACATAATAATAATTTTTATTATTTTTAATAAAACAATAAAATGTATATAAAACCAAGTAGAATTTTTGTGGAAGAAGGATGTCAATTACCATATTGGCGACCTTTCCTCCGGATCTATTGGCAAATGCAGTGGAATTTTCTTCTTCCTTTTACATTTTCTGATTCTTGGAAATATTTCAGAAACCATTACACATTATCTTTCAAAAATTACGACGCAAGTCATTAGTATTCAGTAGATATAAAGAAGACACCAGACACAATATATTACCATTAAAATGAAGGTCACGTAATTCTATTTAATAATTAATTAAACAAAAACTTTTTGTGGTATAATAATAAACTAACACAAAAATTTTCCACTTATGAAAAAAAATTCAAACGGGAATTATTATTTTTGTTCATTGAAATAATTAAAAATTTATTGTAGTATTTTAAAAATGGGAATGCAGATAATTTTAAATATTTCTCATAACAAAAACAATTTCTAATGAAAATATTTAACACAAATTTTCATTAAAAATATGAATATTCATGTTTAATTTAGTTTTTTGACATGTATATGTCCATTATTATTTATGTAGATGTTTTAGGTGGAATTTTATAGCAGAGTCTTTCATTTCTGTGTCATGAATATTCAATTCAAAAGATAAGAAAAAGAGTTCATCATCAATAAAGAATTGTTTTTGCTTAATTAATATTTATTTCACAAAACACCTGTTCTATGAATATGCAGTTGTTTTCACCTTTTTCTAATTATGTGTTGAATGTAAATGAATATGTTTTCGTCTATTACAACTATTACAAAATGTATGTATATATAAGCAGTATTTATAATAGCTTTGAACTGTAACTAACTTAATGATGTTATTGAACTCAATAAGATATTTCACTGCATGTTTTGGTATTGCGTAGATTAAAAGTAAAGAATGCTTAATTTTAGATATACGAAGATTGCACAACTTAAAATAATGATGAAAAATTTAAAAGAAGGGAAATTGTCTTTTTTTTTAATTAGCATACATAATCTCAAATGCATAAATATTCTAGGATTCTTTAGAAAATTCATTAGATGAAAATCAATTTCAAAAGGCACAAGATCGGCAACTGCAACATATCTAGCTCTCTGGCCTTTGGTACCAGAGACTTCAGGCTTCAAATCCTGGCGGATGCATGGATGTTTGTTCATGGTTCGGAACCACATTAAACTGTAGGTCCAGGACTAATTAGCCCAAACTGTGCAAAAAATGACCGTAGATCGACCAATCAAACCAAACCAACATATCTATTATAACCGAGTTGCGATGAACTAATTTTCATAACTTTTTGATGCTAGAATTAGTTTAAAAATAAATATATATTCCTTACAGGGTACTTTTTAACGATACATTTAACTGACTAATTTGCTGGCATCTTTTATGATGGGCCACAAGTGCAAAGTTTTAATATTAACTGCTATTGGAGAATGCCTCCCTGAAAGTTTTCTTTTGAGACATTTGTCATATGTAAAGAAAAGCAGTAAAATACTCACACAATCTGACTATGATGAAGTATGAAGTCAAAAGATTGGCGAATCTATCATATGAAATTGTCCTAACTAAAAGAAGATGGGAATCGAATCCATATAATCTTAATTCTGTAAAAGTACATGTTCAATCTTCTGTCGATATTTTAGTTGATGAAACCATACTTGGCTTGACAGAAAAAAGATTGTAAATGATATTAAAATACATTATACTTTGTGCGCAGTGATAAATATTCTCTTTTAAAGAAATATAAAAAGGACATATTATAGATGATTTATATTGATGATTTAAGTTTCATACTGCTACAGATAGATGAAGACATTTGGAAATATTATTTTTTTAGATAAAATTGCTTTTAGTGTTAAATTATATAGTGTTTCTTGGGTAATTTTTCTCTTTATTATTCGGAATTTCCTTATAAAATACTACTAAATGAAATGTCGTTTCTATATGTATATTCTAAAGAGATTTTGTGATGAGTTTTTGCTTAAGAAACAAGAATTTGAAATATCATTTATGCATGCCAAGAATAGTCCTCGGCCAAGCGATGATGGAAAGGGTATTTCTTTAGGGTACGATTTTTGGTTTAACAACCCCCTTCTTTGTGTGTTGTACGGATGAAAACCTGGGAAACTTTCACTATTAATGCAAGATTATCATTACATGTAATTACGAACTCATCACTTCTGAAACTAGTAACTTCAACAGATTCGAATAGAAGTAGCTAGACACATTAGCTACCTAGATTACCATTGAGTCACGAGTCAGGGTATTTAAGAAGGATATTCACTTAGGACTTTTTGGATTAACTACCCCTCCTGTGTATGTTGTATGGGTGGAAATCTGGAAAACTCCACTACTAATGAGAGATTTGATGTCATCTATACATATAATTATGATCGCCATCGAATCTCATCGTTTCGAAACTAATAATTCCAACAGATTCGAATAGAGCCTGCACACTAGCAACATAGGTTACCATTGAATCACTAGTCAAGATATTCAAGAAGGATATTCATGAAACTAAATTCTAAAAAAAATTATATAAGTGGTAGTCAAAAACAACAAAATTCTATTAGTGAATGTAGAATTATTGAAATAAATCCTTCTAAGAAAATAAGGATATGAATAAATAAGGATATCAATTATTAATTCTAATAATGAATTTGAAATGATTCTTTTTGATGATAGAATAGTAAGACTTTCTGTTTAAAAGATAATAATTTAATTTAAAAGCCAAAAATAGCAATAAAAATAATCTCCAAAAAAACGTATTGCAAGTAAATTTCCAACACTCTATCGTAGGATACTTTTTTGAGGTATTTATAGTATAGAGATTAAATTAATCCAACCCTTATTTTGAATATTATTAATAATTTTTGGTTGAAACTAGGAAAGGACTTACGAATAATAAACTGTTCTGATTATTCTTATTATCAGTAATTGAATTTGTGGTTCCTTTAAAGTTTCATCAGTTGTTTTTTTCTGCATGGTCAATTTATTTTTATACAAAATTTCATCCAAATATAGGCACAGAATTTTTGTAAAAATAAATTTCGATGTTCACTTTCACTTATCGGACATTGATGCTTGAGAAGAATTATTAAAAGACAAGTGATAAACATTTTTATTACTTCCGCTACTGGTCAAAACAATACGACATGCCAATTTATATTTTTTATATTCAAGGCAATAAAGAAGAACACACAAAAAACATCATTTATCATTAGTGAATTTTATGTCCTTCTTTTCCTGTAGACAACAATCCTGAGAACGAGAAAGGATATCTACTGGATTCGAAAAGGGGACAGGCCCCAAATAAAGCGAATGTCAACACAACGCTCTGAATGGAATGAACAATAGTCCCAGAGGGGTTGAGACACCTTTAAATACCTCCATCGCCTTTGTTGCGCCCGATGGAACGTGACTCCATCTTGTCTCTTTATTAATCGGTCAACAATAAGTCCCTTTTTCTATTAAACGCTCAATCGTTCAATCAACCAGCCCCTCCCTTTTCTTCTAGGGTCCCCGTAGATGGAATGTTTCTACGTTCTTTATTGGTGTTCCTTCACTGTTTAATTTGGGTCGATCTAACGTCAGTGAATTCAGTGAAGTATTTAGAACTATTGCGAAACAGCGGCAATGAAATTCTTCCGAATCAAATAGGTTTTGTAGAAGCTTTTATTTCCCAATAAGGCGGGTAATAATTGTTTTCGTAATAGCTCATATTGAGAGGGCTGGAAAACAATTAACTTTTAATGTAAAAATTACAAAATGAAAAAAAAATTTCATTGTAGGACGTTGCAGGATACTATATAGAATCGGAACTTCTTAAGCCAATGGCAGTTTTTACTGTCAGTATTAAGAGAAAAAACAGTTACGCCTCAGATTAATTTTTCTTTATTAGTTGTCATAAATATTTTTATTTAACATAGCAAGATTTGTTTATTCAATACAGAAGATATAATTCACATTTCATTTCAGAACGGCATATATAGTACTAATTAGAATCTGTCATATTGCTAAAGTTAGGAATGTTCCTAAGTATATATATTGCTGTATATTATCTGTCTGAAGTTGTAGCAAAGTTATATCATCAATTTTTAGGGGATATATGAAAAAGTATAAAAGTTGTTAAATTACTTGTCATGGTTAGGGATCGTTGGACTCTGATAACATATGATGAATATTATTGTGATGTTTCCCATATTAAATGGCTCTGGCCCACAAAAAAAAAAAATTGATTTTTGTCCAACTGAGGAAACTTTGCTTTTACCATTTATCGCTGATAATGGGATGAAATCGTAACAGATTTAAAGTTATCCAGAGCAACGTTTGGGAACGCCACAAGAATCCCATTACTATTAAAGCCTTAAAATGATGACAAAAATAAAGCATTCAGAAGGATTAGCTCTGGTAACTAGTAATTACTTGTTGTAATGTTCACGAAAACATCAACTGAATAATGCAACATTCAATTCAAAACATTTTATCGAATCACAACTGAATCTACTCTTTTTCAACACAGTAATAGTAGCGTCGATCACTAGCGAAAATTGAACCTTCTTCTAACCTATGGAGAGATACCATTAGCGTACAAATAAAGTTAGTTCGCTGAAGTGAAGATAGTGACAGTAGTGATGTCATCATTTATTTTTTAAAAAAAAATAATTAATCCAAAATAAAATTATTCTTATATAAAAAACATGCATGGACAAATCTATATACAAGTTCATAATAAGGTCAGTGCTATATTTTTGCCATGTATTGGTAAGTAATAAGTATTTGATAGGAAAATAAAATATGACAAGAAATAAACTGACAAAAATATGCATTTACTTTCTCATATTTCTGCTTTTATTGTTATACAAATTATTTAAAAAGCAAACAAAAATAAATATCAATAATTTGAATTTTAAACAAAATTAAAAGTATAGCTTTTCATTGAAGATTAAGTAATATATTAACTAATATGTTTCAGAATTCTCTGTAGAAAACAAATCTGGATGATATTTGTATTTTGTTGTCTAACTTTAAAATGATTATTAAATAGTACAATTATATCAAATTCTCTTTTTTTAATTACAATTTCAAAAATGAACAATTTTGAAAAATGAAACGATTGAATGAATAGACTATAGAATTAGGAAGTAATAAAGTGTAATATTTAAAAAGAAATTTCTTTTCGATTATTTGATTACATATTTTACAGCAGAAGTAAAGAGTAATAGAATTATGAAAATATATTTCTTAAATTGTAAATTGAAAAAAATTATGCTTGATTGTTATAATTTTAATCCGTTACTTTCTAGCCAGAAAATAAATACACAAAACATGCCAATGCAATGTTTTTACTAATTATATTACGTAAAAAAATAAAGGAAACAATTTTTGAAATTATAATCAATAATAATTCTTTGTTTTTCTAATAATTGTTTTGTATTAATTATAATTTGTGCGAGACAAAAAAATAATTCATTGAATAAGTATTTACATTTTATATGATTGAGAAGCAGATATGAAATAGAACATGTATTCATAACAATATGTTCAATTTTAAGTTATCCAACATTTAGTTATGCATATGGTTGTTATTTTAAAATATTTTATTTGACATATTATATTTTATTATTATATTATTATATTTTATTATTATATTATTATATTTTATTACTATATTATTATATTTTATTTCAAATATTTTATTTATTTTAAAAATATTTTATTTTATTTAACGGAAGACACAAAATAGAACATGTATTCATAACAATTTTATGTTCAATTTTTAGTTATCCGATGTTGAGTTGCTCATATGTTTGCTATTTTAAAATATTTTATTTTAGATAAAATGTATAAAGTACTTTTAATAGAATGATCTTTGGAAAATTTTGCCGCCTTCAGGATTTAAATTTGATTTAATTCTTTTAAAACATCTTCGAATGAATTAAAAAAATACAAAATTTCTGAATATAATATTCGCTATTAAATTTCTCGTTAAGTGCAAATTTTGTCTTTTAAATGAAATTTATCTTAAACAAAAAAATATAAAAATAAAGTAAGAAATCAAAAGAGAAAATGATAGAAAGACATATTTTAGTTTTTAATTTTAAAAATCAAAATATTGATATAACTCCTTGTATACAATTTAATTAATAAGGCTATTTTACTAACATAACATTTAATTTAAGTTATTCAAATTTTTTCAGGAAATGCAGTTTGTTATATGCCCATAATTTTGATTTTCACTATAACATCTTTGTCAAAAATTTGCAATCTAAATATTTTTATAATTGCAACATATTCTTTCAAATAATAAATCAACGAGCAGTTAAGTCGTTAAAAAACAGCTGTTTATTTTAATCAAACATAAACATTTCAATATATTCAATGATAATTAGCAGAAAATTACTGTTATAAAGTACTTACATAATAATCACAAACACATTTCTTAAGTGTTTTTAAAAAAAATGATTTTGATTTTTACTGTTAAAAAAAAGGACAGAAAAAGTGTTTGCGTAGGGATGGGATAAAAATCTGAGTAATTTGAATTGTATAAAGATAAAGGAGAAGTTGTAAAAAGATTTCTCTCATAAATCAATTTGCTTTTAGAATTACTATAAGAATATTTTGATTATTTAAAAGTTTAATTAATGCTACTTATAATAAGATGTTTTATTTTGTTACATGCATATACCATTCATCAATTTGCCCTGAGAAACTATTTTGGTAATTTAAAGGTTTAACTAATGTTATTTATAATCTATTTCAAAATAGTTTATTTTGTTGCACGCTTTTTCATTTCTTTTTGTTTACCCAAATTATTCTTGCAACAGCAAAACACACACCAAATTGATATAGCAGCTAATCATTAAAATAATAGATGAATTAAATCATTAAAAACAGATAAATGCTTATATCATAAACATGAAACGTGATTTCTAATGAGTGAATCAATTTCCGCAAATGTTTTCAATGCAAAAACATTTTCGTTGAATTTGAATTTCACCTGCTCTAATCTTGTGTTTCTATTGTTTATCTTTGTTATTTATTATTATTTCAAAACTCATGAATAACTATTCCTTTGTAATAAACAGACCTGCCTTGAACTTTGATGTAACAAAAGAGTACGATTTCATAAACAATATATTGAGTGTAACACAAATTATTCATGTTGCGCTGAATTTTGACCAGTTAACTACTTATAAAGTTTTTTTTTATTCAATTTAAATAAAAATTAAACAATCTAAATGATGCAAGTTAGATCAAACAAAAAAAATAGCTTTACTTCTTTATTAGATACAGACATATACGTTATGTAAGTATCTCAAAATCTGCAGTATATACCCTTGAACTAATTATACCACGCGATATCTAGTTCAAAACTTATCACACTTCTCTCAATGCCTGCAAAAAAATTTCGCAATTGGTTTCTGCATTTAAAATTCTGTACGTTAAAAAACTAAGGTCATTTATTTGGACAAGACATAATGACTTAACGTAGAATCATAAAGTACTAAAATAGAGTTTGGTAATAAAAAAAATCTAAAAATAGATTTACTTAAGTAATCACTTTGAATATAGATGACTGTTTTTTATAGAGTTCTCCAAAAATAGTTCGTTGGTATCATAAAGATATTCAAATGTTGTCGTCTTAATTGCTATAATATTAAGACCTTACAGAAGTTAAGACCTTGGACTAACCAAATAAAAAATTTCGCTTTTAACTTATGAATTACAAATAGTAGAAAAACAGTTAAATTTCAAAATAAATTTACATTCATTTAAAAAAAAAAAAAAAAAATTAGTCAGAAATTTACATTCACATGTCTTTATTTACTTGCTGAATCAACTTTGAATTCAATTCACAAAAAGTCTTTTATCACTTTATAAAATATAGTAGATAAAAAAAGATATATTCACAAAAGTCTTTTATCAGTTTATAAAATATAGATTAAAAAAACCGTTTTTAAACACAACATTTTTTTCAGGAATGTAAAACTCCTGATTAGATTACCCCTATGTCTTTATGGAATTTTCCCGCCATCTATTTTTAGAATTTTCGAAACAGAATTATCTGTAAGATTAGACGAATATTATGGTTATGGTTTTATTTCATTATTTTTTTAAAAATTTAATTATATAAGCAAGCTGAAAGGATTTTATGGTTTGCTAAAAATAATCCGTTAGAATCTGAAAGATCTTCAAATGGTGCCCCTATAGTAAGAACATAAAAATATAAATAATTGCAAAGATATGAATGAAGAAAGACCTTGAATTAATCAACTATAAATTTTTATTCAATTTATGAATTACAAGCTGAAAAAATAAATTCACATCATTCATTACAAAAAAAAAATTACTAAAAATTTACAGTTGCGTATTGTCTATGAGAGGTTTTAATTTTTTACTGAGTTGATTTTAAATTCAATTCACAAAAGTCTCTTTCACAACAATGACATTAAATCACAGATAAAATGTACCTTAAACTACAAAACAGTTTTAGAAAAATAAATATCATGATATTAAATCTATTTTAAGACATGTTATATTAGAATACTGTAAAAAATAAATTCTGGAATGTTTTACCTAATGTTTTATTCTCTTTCTTTTTAAATTTCATATCTGTACTATCTAACCCTTCATAAACTCTAATTATAATTTTCGAGAACAAACATTATGCAACAAGAATATATTTTTAAAAATTTTAAACTGCAGTAAAAAATATGATATCTTCAGAAAAACCTACAAACAGAAATTTTCTATTGACGCTCACAGTGTATGATGTACTTCAAAAATTATTTCTTTTACTAAAGTATATATTAAGGAGTAACAGTATGATTTTTAACCAACAGCATATTAATCCAGTGCACATTTTAGCTATAATTTTTAATCTGAAAAACTATTTTTTTTTGTTCAAACGCGTTAATAAATTAATATTATTTATTAACGCATTCTTTTTATATGTTTATTAAATTTATTTGACATCAACTACTTGAAATGTTTAGTATAAATACTGCTTTATATAATTTTTATTTAATATAACATCATTTGAGCCAATTTACTTGAAAGTAATATAAATCCAAATTTGAAAAGATAAAATAAAAAACGTTTTTGGTAGGTAAATTAATTTTTTTTTTTTCTTTCTCCATATTTCTTTCTTCATATAAAGCATTCAATATTATACCAAATTCTACCAATTCCTTCAAATGTTGTTAAATTTTTGTCAGAATTATTTTTTTTTAATTCGAAGCAAATGATAACCTTAAAACTTTAAATACAAATGGACTTATTCTGTATTAAATAAAACGTTTTTTTGTTGTTAATCAATGAAGTTTCAGGTTATACTATTTGGCAACACAATGACAAAACTGAAATATTTGAATATATATATATACATAAATTATATATATATATATATATATATAAATTATATTATTTCACATTTTCGTACTTCCGAATATGTGAACTTTGCCCTGGGATTTTGAAAATCACGCGTTAACGATAGCGAATGACATTTAGTTTTCGGCTTACATGTAGAAGGTGAAAAAAAATGACATCAGAACAATGTTAGCAAATCCATTTAACCGAATTAAAAGACTAGAAATTTATTGTTTACTTAGGAGAGTCATTGATCCTTTAAAAACAATCCGTAGTGTGATTTCTAGGAGTTGGAATCGTTTTTTGAATACTGGAAATGCATGCTGTAAACAATTACTAACCCAAATAAATGATCATATTCAACAACTGACCGTCAGGAGAAACCGAAATATGGATGCATTCGTTTGGTTAGTCACAAGCAGCCTGAAATTGACTCCACATTGTTTGTCTGCATTGTTGTCATGCTCGAAAGACTTATGATATGTTGACTTGTGGCAACAAATGACGCAGTAACATGGTATGTAGACTTATGGCAATAGCAAGTCTTACAGTAACTTGTTATGTGTTATGGTATATAGACTTATGGCAACAACATGTCCTATATTAACTTCGCATGGTCCTATCGCAGACCTGTGATAACAGAAAATTGTCGCACCGCCAGCGGAAAACGAACGAAAGCGGTCATTTGGGAGAAAAAATGGAACAGTACTCTCTTCTCCCAAGTCCCATTTTAACTTTATTCAATTCCTTCTATTAGCTCACACTCTCCCTATATATATCTTGTTCAAATTTTCAATCGTTCATAAAATACTTTTATTCATCCACTCAAGTTCAAATACATTTTTTTTTTTTAACTTGTAGTGGATGACACTTGATGTTAATGCTGTTTTTTCAAATACTAATTCATTCAATACATTTAATTTATTAATTTTAGTTTTTTTTTTAGATTCAAGTTGCATATATCTACCAATAGATGGCGCCAGATAGACTTAAAAAAAACGAATGAAAATTATTTATAAAGGACTTACTGCAATATAGTGAAGAAAAGTAGGAATTAACTTTAAAATTTTTTTTTATATTACTTGTTTTGATATTAGGTTTATTCTCATCTGGATGTTCTTACAAGAAATATTTGGATGAGGTGAGAAAATGATCAGTGAGCAGTTTCTCTTTCAATAACCATATTGATCTCCAGATCGTTGAAAATGGACCTTTGATAACTCGGCGATATAGAGACAATATTCTTGGATATTTTGTTGTCATTTGCGCTTCAGTAATAGGAGATGAATTCATTTTAATGTATGCTAATTTCAGGCTCAATCGTTGTCGGCTGGTAGACAATTTTCTTAACCACGAAGGAATCATACGAATAGTTCTACCAGCATATTTAACAGACTGGAACCCGATAAAAATTTTTGGGACATTGTAGTTAGGCTAGTTGCTAGCTATTAGTTGTCTCCCCAAATAATTCAAAAGCTGGGAAAACTCCTTGTTCCGATAAACCAGGGGTCTCCAAACTACGGCCCGCGATAGCGAATAGCTTATTGTTTCTGTAATAAGTTGGATAAAACACACAGAATGTAATAACTCGGTTGTATTGACTTGCTAGGTAAAAGCTTAATGACAAGCATAATACGCAGAAAATTTAACTTAAGCATAACAACTAACAAATTATTGAAATGAATCCCACTAACATTATAAACTAGTGAACATCCCGCGGTTACCCTCGGTAGTTATGTTGGGGTAAAGAGTATCGCATATGTATGTATATCGATGTTTAGAATGTATATATCCTGAATCAAACATATGATTTTTATCCTGAAAATCCCTCAGAACGGAAAAGCTAAATTAACGCGAATGAAACCGCGGGTATCCACTTGCAAAAAAATAGTAATGAGATTTATGTAATTGTGATTTTCCACTGACAATAGTTTGTAGTACGCTCGCTCAGAGCGCGTACTCGGCGACTGGTCTAGAAATTATAGATAATGGCAGAAAAATTAAAACGATTTTGGCCCTTGGTACTTACTGGAGTAAACAGTATGGCCCTAAGGCTAAAAAGTTTGGTGACCCCAGCGATAAACTATATACCTCACAAACATTCAATGTTGCTGACTGTTAAGGGAACCATATCCCCTGTTAAAAATAATTTTCTACTAAGAAATCAAACTTTTTATTCGTTTTTCTGTTAACACAAATCGTGTATTTTTCGCTCCATACAAAAACAAGTTAACAGAATTATTTGTTTTCCTCCGCGTGTACTTTTTTTTCAAATACCTTATCACCAATAACGTATCAAACATTAAACTACATTCTCATACGCAATATCCACAAACAAAACCTCAATATCCTTTAATTATTTTGAGCATGTATTTCCGCCAGAGTTAGATGAATGAACGAGAAAAAAATCACCGAATTAAATTCAATGTTCCTTATTTCCGAAAGAGGAAAATGAAATAAAAAACAAAAAAATATGTTTTATAAGATGGGGGAAGTACATCCAGTCACAGTTTCATGAAGAATACCTCAAGGCCGGCAGCGGATGAAATCCCGAGGATATCCTCTTCCTTTGAATACGAAAAGTCATTTTCCTCAGCTAAACGACCCAGAAAACTACATGAAAGTTCATTAAAACACAGTTCATGATCAGAATTTCATGACTCCATTGAATGCAAATCCGATAAAAGTTGCTTCATTTTATGAACAATTTGAATATCGAAACAGTAGGGAAAGTTGGCCAGAAAATGATGCATAACAAATAATGAACAAAATAAGAGATTTTATCTGCTTTCTAAGAGCTTTATTTAATGTAAACTTTTTAATAAAGCATTCTGTCACTCACAAATCAAGAAATTAAGCTTTCACTAATCTGGCGATAATTTTGTAACATAATATCTAAATTAACTTCCTATGTATAATTAACTACCATGAGCATTTTTTTGAAGTAAAATTTTTAAATAAGGAAATTAGATTTAAAAAAGATCAAACATATTAGATATAAAAAATATTTTTACTACAATACTATACATTTGAATGCCAGATTCTCCTTCTTTATGAAATCAGCTTAATACAGAATTAAGTTCTTGGTTGATTGCATTTAAATGCAATCAACCAAGAATGATTGAATAATAGCTTATTTTTAGAAGTATTAAAATATTTATTATTAAAAAATAGATTGTTTGAGACATTAATAAATTGACGGTTTGCCTAAGAACAATTATTACTTATATTAATTAAAAATAATTAATGATGTGTGTAATAATTCGATAATTTAACAAAAAATTTATGGATATTTAAATAAACATATTATTTAAATATACATATTATTCTACGAAATTTTTTTTTTTGTATTTGTATGATAAATATAGCTATGTTTATAGTTATCATCCTCATTTGATGTAAATTAATTATGTTTATCTATCTACCTTAATGACAACAGCCCCATGGTGGTCCACGGCCGTCTGCCTGCTGGCATATTTCGAGACAGGGGATGTTTTTGTTTTATGGGTAAGGCCCTACAGTCATATTAGACCGGTACCTATGGTTTAAAGAGAATTCTGAGCTATTACAAACATCTATGGCACCGCCAAAACCTGGGCACCGAGAGCCAGAGAGCTAGTCACTCGCCATCAGGCCCCAATAATCTTTATTCAGTAAAAAATTGTATTTGTATTGTAATTGTATTTGTATTGTATTGTCATTGTATTCATTTTAGCTATTTTTTTTTTCATTGTCTATAATAAAAAGTTAAGCCATTGATTGTGTTTTTCACAAAGTTTTCTTATACCGAGATTGTTGTTGTTTCGATAATTAAAAATAGACTGAGGCTTTGAGTATTTAAAATTTAGCTTATAAAATTATTAACATTTTAGAAAAAAAGGAGTAAAAAACGAAGCTGATAATTACCTTAACAATGTTGGCCTTGTACCGGTTAGCTTCCAAACCGGTTTTTAATTTGACAAGTTCTTAGGTTGTGAATGTAGTTAGTCATTAAATAAGTCGTACATAATTTACTCATAAAAATTAAACTGGCCATCGTAGGACATAACAAAGTTTTAAACCTATTTCTTTGTTTCCAAAATGTTTTTATTTTGATTACCACACAAACTCGAGAAATAAGACGCATTAAATAATCTTCTTCATCAATTCAATAATGGTAGCCATTAAAAAAAGAAGAGCATCATTTAGAGAACTATGAAAAAGTTAAACAAAGGTCGCCTTGGAATGAATTAGTTGATGTTCTAAAAAAAAAAAAAAGGCTTCTTAACAGCCTTCGGATGGTAGAATGACAAGTCCACGGTCAGCCTAACAGTAGGAATAATTCCACGTTTTCAAATCACGTGATGGCGCTTTTGGTTGGATAGCATCTGCCCAGTCAAGGTTAACAAAAGGCATCTTCCTGCACGTGTAATATAACTCAACAACAAAAAAAAAATTTATGACTAACTATTAACTTGACAAAGATCATTGTGTAGATTTTGGTCTCTAATTAGATTACATAATTTCGATTGAATACTGATAAAACCATAGAATCTATTTGATGAAAAATATTATTATTATTCATCATATTATAGAAGAAAGTAAAAAAATTCAGTAATGTTCGTTGTTCTTCCTTTTTCAAAGAATTAATTTTAAAAAAATTCTTCTTAGAAGATATCTGAATTTAATTTTCGTTTTCTTAAAAAATGCACTATTTTTTTCTCTCGTTTTCTATATCTGAAATGTTTTTTTTTTTTTTTTTTTTTTTTTTTTGGGATTGCATATACGAAAGAAAAAAATTTTTTTCCAATGAATTTTCATGCATGGAATAGGAAAATTTAAAGTACTCTGTCTGACATTATACAAAGCGGTCTCATGGTCAATTGTCTAGTGTTCTGGCCTTTGGTATCACTGGTTTCAGGTTTGAATCCTGGCGGTGGTATGGATGTTTGTGAGTGGTTTGGAATCCACTTTAAACTGTAGGTCCCGGTCAGGTTAGCCCTCGTGTGCGCAAGATGGCCGTAGAGAGACAAACCAAACCTATCTTTGGTACCACAGGTTCGAATCCTAGTGTTGGCATGGATGTTTGTTTTTTGTTTTTCCAAAATGTAGATCCTGATCTAATTAGACTAAAAAGGACCGTAGAACAACAAGCTAAACCTGATATTATTCAAATAAATTTTTTTGTTTTCTTCGTCCATGAAAAATATTATGAGGAGAAATTCGTAGTGACAATTTTAATACATTTTTTTCTTTTCAAAGAATTATAAAAAAAAAATTCCTTATAGAAATTCAGCTGCCTTTGATTTTCTAATCTTTAGACGAGGTGTCCTTTTTATCTCCGATTTTTTTTTCTGGTTGAAGTGCGTTTTTTTTTTTTTTTTTTTTTTAAAGCAAAGGTTTTTTCTATTCAAAATTATATGTATTGTATACTAATTTTGAAAAAGAAAAACATTTTGTCGCAGAATTTTTGCATGAAATTGAAATAGAAATATTCTGATAATAAAAAACCAGTCTTCTACTGAATTAGTGAGTATTTTGCAGTACGTATTAGTGAGTATTTGTCCTGCGGTGCGGGACGGACACCCCATGAGTAGTCTACTTATGGAAGGTGGAAACTTCTGCTGTGGTAGAGCACCCGTAAGTAGAAATCTGACTTGGCTCCGCGTCACGAAAGAAGAAAGCCAGTGCCTTCCGGGAGGTCCTTTAGGGAGGGGAACTAACCAGCATGTGCGTATCATTTGGGAGAAAACATGGAAAACTCCCATCAGGTAGTCCGATTCACGAGGCAAGATGCTGAACATCACAAACGCCATCGAGGCTCTTCGTTTTTTGAAACAATGTGTACAACAAAGCCACCAGCGGATTGAACTTCAGCCTAATATTCATCAGCGGCTCTCGTTGCCACAAGTAGGGTTGGAATAGTTTTAAAACCAACGATAAAATCTGTCTTTTTTTACATCCCTTATAAAAAAATTTAATCCATGATTATAATATAATTTTTATATTAGATTGCCTTTTCAAGGAATCGAGTAAAAAAAATACTCCATAAGATTTATTTACATTTAATTTCCTTTCCCATAATGATGTACTATTTTTTTCTAACATTTCTTTGATATGCTTGGAAAAAAACATATTATTAAAGGAAAAAAAATTATTATAAAAATTCTATGCGTTATATATTACAAAGGAAATTTGTCTTTCTGTTAAATTTTTATGTGTTAAATTGAAAAAATGTGAATTACTTCAGATTTACTTGCACTTTATTAATTTTCTTTTGACCTAGTTCAGTAACTGAAGACCAACAATGATCAAAGAGCAATCATGGTATTGAAGGGTGGGTTTTGGTCTCTAATTTTGTTATGGAATAGTTATACTATCGATAGAACTTTTTTTCCTCTTCACTGTGACAAAAAATGATAATTATCATTGGTGTTATGAAGAGTGCAGAGAAATCGTGATTGTAATTATAATACTTGTTTTTCTTTTTCCAAGGAATCATTGAAAAAAATCTTCTCGTGTGTTATTTACCTTTAATTCTCTTTTCCTTGAACGATACACTAGATTTTTTTCACTCCTTTTTTTCGCCGAAGTGTTTCTTAAGAAAGAAAACTTCTTCTTATTCAAGGTAAGAGGCATTGAATATTACTAACAGAATGAATTTCAATGAATTTTCTTGTAAGGAATAGAAAAACGCAAAATTTTCCAATCTTATTTGAACTTAATTGATACTGTCTTAATTAAGAACTATGATTTCCCCTCATTTCTCAGAATTGTACAATTATCGTGACTATGAGTGTCACATGGGTATCAATTTTTTTTTTAAATTTCTAGCATGAAAGATTTTCTGCATACAATGATATTCTAATTATACGGTTATTTTAACCTTTATTTTTAACTGTATTCATTGCATGATACTGAAAGATTTTTTAAAAAAAAAAATACTCTTTTTTAAAATGGCACAAATCTTTAATGTCTCATTAAAATTTATTTCACAGAAATTTTTATTTATATTTTTCTTTCCTATTACCTATAAGGCTTTTCAAAATCCCTTTTATACTTTATGTTAAGGATAATTTTTAAATATTCATTTATTTATTTTTTTAATATTTTAAGAAGAGTATCTGATAATTATAATCATTCTGGAATACAATATTGTTTTGACATCTTTTAGAAACATCAAAAATTGTGATAGAATAAAACTACATTGAGAAGTAACCCTGGTTTAAAATGACACATGAATCCATGAATTGATAAAACCCAATTTTCCAACCATTGGAACCTTATCTTCCAGTGCATGAATCTTCAAAATACGGCTTTTGAGTACCAAGAAAAAAAACCCGCGACAGGTTGCAAGATATGTTTTGCATACAGTCCTGCAACTTGCATTAATTTTCAATAACACGAAACGGTTTTATTTTAACGTCAGCTTCGAAACATCAAAAAATGTGATAGAATAAAACCTCTTTGAAAAGTAACTCGGCTTTAAAATGACACACGGATTCATGGATAAAATTCCAATTTCCCAACCATTGAAACCTTATCTTCCAGGGCATAAATCTCCAAAATATGGCTCTTGAGTACCAAGAATAAAACCCGCGACAGGTTGCAAGACATGTTTTGCATACAGTTCAGCAAGTTGCATTAATTTTCAATAACTCGAAATGGTTTTGTTTTGACGTCGGTTTGAAATGTCAAAAATGATAAAATAGAATAAAACTATATTGAAAAGTAACCCGGCTTTAAGATAACACGCGATCCATAAATGGATAAAACCCAATTTTCCAACCATTGGAACCTTTATCACACAATGCATAAATCTCCTATCTCCTTGAGTACCAAGAATAAAAACCGCAGCAGGTTTCAAGTTAAGTTTGCTTACAGTTCTGCAACTTGCATTATTTTTCAATAACGCGGAATGGTATTTGTTTTGACGTCAGTTTCAAAGCATCAAAAATGATAAAATAGAATAAAACCACATTGAAAAGTAACCGATCTTTAAGATAACACACGATCCATAAATGGATAAAACCCAATTTTCCAACCATTGTAACCCTTGTCCTCCAATGGATGAATCTCCAAAATACGGCTTTTTTGACTATCATGAATAAAAACTGCTGAGATGTTGCAAGTTATGTTTTGCATACAGTCCTGCAACTTGCATTATTTTTTTAATTATGCGAAATGATTTTTGTTTTTGAAGTGAGTTTCGGATCATCAAAAATGATAAACTAGAATAAAACCACATTGAAGAATAACCCAGCTTTAAGATAACACGCGATCCATAAATAGATAAAACCCCATTTCCCAATCATTGGAACTCTTGTACTCCAATGATGGATGAATCTCAAAATACGACTTTTGACTACAATGAATAAAAACCGCGGTAGGTTGCAAGTTATGTTTTGCATACAGTCCAGCAACTTGCATTAATTTTCAATAAAACGAAATTGTTTTGTTTTGACATCAGTTTCGAAGTATCAAAAATGATAAAACAAAAATAAACCACATTGAAAAGTAACCGCTTTTAAGATAACACATGATCCATAAATGGATAAAACCCAATTTTCCAACCGTTGGAACCTTTATCATCCAATGCATGAATCTCCAAACCTCCTTGAGTACCAAGAATAAAAAACCACAGCAGGTTGCAAGTTAAGTTTTGCATAGAGTCCAGCAAATGGCATTAATTTTCAATAACTCGAAATAAAAAAAAAAAAAAAACATTTCATTTACTAGAAAAAAATCGATCAATGAAATATTACCCTTAATTTATAAAAAAAAAAAATAAAACTTAATGCGATTTATGCAGCTGAGATAATGCGTTACAAATACAGGATCAGGTCTTTTAATCCCGATTATCAAAAAGAGACTTAAAGTGCTTATCAATTAGTTTTAATCAGTATTTTTAGTGTATTTTTATTTTTAAAAAAATGTTTTACACAGATTTCACAATTTAATTTTTGAGTAAATCCGAGCACGAAAATAAAACGTACGAGCTAATTTTTGCAACTGAACAAACTTCACCGATGGAAGACTTAAAAAAATACCTGGATAAATTGTTTACCTGAAATTTAAATTAGTCTAAATTTAATACCTACCTAATTCCTCTTTGTAATATGAATGTCAATTTTTATCAACATTCCTTATCAATTTGCGTGGTCTATTTTTGGTACATTTTGCTTTCAAATCGTGTTTTGGTGAAAGATTTTTTTTTTTTTAAATTTTAGTTTCTGTTTAAAATAATTGCAGTTAGTCTTGCAGTAGAATAAAAGACATATTAAATAAAACCCATATTGAACTTGCACCACTTTAAAAAATATTATTCAAATATAGAATACACATATATATGGCCATGGATCTTCCTCACTCCATTTTTACGACAAATTTTAGAGGTTTTACTGGACTTGACTTTTTATAAGGGCACCTTTATTCCTGATTGTGTCCTGTGTTCTTCAGGCACTTTTATGAATTTTACACATTTGACAAGATGCCCTGTGCTTTTTTTTTATGAACTGTTTTCCAGACAACTTTTATAACAAGGCTGGTTTTGTATTGGGCTGCAATACGGCTCAAGGCCAATATGGCCTCTGCCATAAAGTATCTGCCATAAAGTATATATATATTGAACATGTTATAAAATATTCATGATAAAATTACTAAAATAAAGAAAACTTTGCTTACAAATTTCTTTTAAAATCCAAATGGGGGAATCATATTGTGTTTTAATATCTTTTAAAATCTGAAAAATAAAACTTGTATATTCATTAAAAAAAACTGAGCAGTAACTTGTTAATCAAAGAACTTTTGAGTTACGTAATAAAATAAAATGCTCACATTGTAGAAATAAAATTAAAATTCCTATCTCATAGTGAAATTCTTATGGCAGCTCTCATTACAAAAAAATTGTCGATTTAAATCTTGACGTAGTACTGAAGATTCAAACCGGTAACTCCAGATTAAAACTCGCCAGTTCTTTGTTTCAAATACCCTTCAGAAATTTACTTTTGATGCTACTCATCTTTTCTGAATGTTTTTATTTTCAGCTTTCAATATGTGTTTCTTTCTGGATATTTTCCTTTTCAACTTTCAATGTGATTCTTTCTAAGTGTTTTTTTTTTCAACTTTCAATGTGTGTTTTCTTTTCAACTTTCAATGTGTTTCTTTCTGAATGTATTTTTTTTTTTCAATGTATTTCTTCTGCATGTTTTTCTTTCAACTGTATTTCTTGAATTTTTTTTCAACTAAATGTGTTTTTCAATATGTTTCTTTTCAACTTTCAACATGTGTTTTTTTCAAACTTTCAATGTGATTTTTTTCTGAATAATGTGATTTTTTTCTATTTTTTTCAACTCCTTTCAATGTGTTTCTTTTCAACTTTCAATGTGTTTCTTTCTGAATATGTTTCTTTTCATCTTTCAATGTATTTCTTTCTGAATGTGTTTCTTTTCAACTTTCAATGTATTTCTTTCTGAATGTCTTTTCAACTTTCAATGTATTTCAATTTTCTTTCTAAATGTGTTTTTTTTGTACAACTTTCAATGTGTTTCTTTTCAACTATCAATGTATTTCTTTCTGAATGTGTTTTTTTTTCAACTTCAATGTATTTCTTTCTGAATGTGTTTTTTTTTCAACTTTCAATGTGCTTCTTTCTGAATGTGTTTCTTTTCAACTTTCAATGTGTTTCTTTCTGTGTGTGCGTTTCTTTTCAACTTTCTGAATGTTTCTGAATGTTTCCTTTTTCAGCATTAAGGGCTTATGAAAAGCAAAATTATTTTTATTATTAATGCGAACTATATTAACATAAATATTTGCGTACTATTCATTAAGAACCTAACATGAATCTTTCATATATTTTTTTTGAAGGGGGAAGGGGAAATCATATTTTTTATAGAGTTTCATTGTGTGTATATTTTCATATATATTTTTATTATTTTATTTGTTCTTATTGAAAATTATTAAAATATTTTTGCTTTTAGTTATTAAACAGGAATTTATTTATACAGCACACATAAATTCTATACAGAATCACATATAAAAAAATTGTGGATATGCAATGCTTTCATTTGGCAAAAAAAAAAAAGTTTTAAGTTAAGTTTACACTAGTAGAAAAAAAGCTGTTGAAAAAATAATTATTAAAATAACTAAATTCAAATATTTTTTAAATTTTAATTATTGAATATTGAAAAATCGGTGGTTATATTTTATTAATTTAAAATTCTTTCATAATGCGAAGTCTCTATGCTGTAGGAAAACTGCAGTATTTTAAAAACTGCATTCCTTCCATTTTTTAACACAAAATAACATGACTTTTCTATTCTGACCATACTGTGACAACTTCATTAAAAATATTGCAAGCGTAACATAACAAAAATTAGCTTAGAAGAAAGCTTAAAAATCAGAAGTTTTTTTTTTTTTTTTTTCAGAAGTTTGATTGAGTGGCAACAGATTTTGAAAAATTTGTTGAAAGCAATGATTTTTTCAATTCCTTTTATTAACTCACACTCTCCCTATATATATCTTGTTCAAATTTTCAATCGTTCATAAAATATTTTTTATTCATCTACTCAAGTTCAAATAAATTTTTTTTAAGTTGTAGTGAAATGACACTTGATGTTAATACAGTTTTTTCAAATATTAATTCAGTAATTAAATTTAATTAATTAATTTTAGTTTTTTTAGATTTAATTTGCATATATCTACCAATAGATGCAGAAAAACCGCCAGATAAACTTAAAAAAATAAATGAAAATTATTTATAAAGGACTTCCTGCAATATAGAGGGAAAAAAAGTAGGAATTGACTTAAAAAAAAAAAATTTTTATATTACTTGTTTTTTTTTTTTTTTACTGACTACATTAAGGCTTTCTGTTGCAGATTTATATTTAAGAAGAAACGTTCAGTTTGTCTACAAATAAAGGCCCAATTATTAGAGACTCCACACAATTAGAGGGCCCAATTATTAAAACTTCTCAAAAATGAAGTTTCGCTTTCATAATGCGAAGGCAATTACGTCAGCTTTATAATAATAGTTAATCGGTTTTAAAAATTTATAGTTATGTTATTTTGGAAGATGCAAATTATGACCTGTAAGATGAAGATGCATTAAAAGGTCTCCTCAAAGAAAACTGGTTCTCGTTGAACACTTCCAATGCAACAGTGGCGAAATATATTGCTGAATTTTATACTACTTTGTCATGTTAAGTAACACTGATAAATAAAAGATTTGACTCAGAAATTATTTTATTCTTTATTGGAACGAAGAATTAAGGATATGAGTTTTTCGATTTTTTACCTTAATGTTAAGATTGTTAATACTAAATGTAAAATTATTGCTAAATTGAAATATAAGAGACCAAAGTAGGAATTCGATATCCAATATTTGTTATGTTACAAGTGCAGAACTTTTGATGAAGCTCCCACAGTGTGGTCAGAATTGAAGAATCCTGTTATTTTGTATTAAAAAAAAAAAGAACGAAAGGGAAACACAAGAAAGTCTAAACACTTTAAAATACTATATTAAAAAACAAATTTATTTCAGTAATCCTCTCAATTAAATATTACTAATACCATCTCATCCGATACCAACCGATAAAAAGGCAAATTGAAATTCTGTAAATCAAAATGTTCACAATGATGAAAATTATGCAAGTTTTTCATTTCTGGTAAACATCATTTATTAATGCAAAGAAATCTAAATGATTACGGAAGGGATTAAAATGTATCTAAAAATTGACATAGTCATTTAGAATCAGTCGTGGAATTAAAGATTCTTCAATCGTGGAACTAAGATATGCTATTATTAAAATCAAAAAATTATTTCAAGGGAATCATATTTATTTGAAAGAGATATAGAATCAAAAATTGACTCTCCAAGATAAGCTCATACTACTATTTGAAGGCAGAAAAATAATTGCGTGCCCCCATGTAAATACTTGAAATAATAATGTTTCATAATGTTATATTATCAATAATAGTTGAATATTATATTGTCAATAATATTATCTGGAATATTATATTATTAATAAGAACTGGAATATTATATTATTAATAAGAATAGCTGGAATATTATATTAAATATAAATGCATTAGATATTAAACAAATTATCAACATAAAGTCAACATTGCTTATTAAGATTATCTGGAATATTATATTAGAATAAGAATCATACTAATAGAATCGTCTCCCCTCAATTCTTTTTTCTTATTTCCAACTGAAATATATAGCACATATATATACTCAAACAACCTAATCTACAGCAGCATCCCCTTCGTAAAATACCTTTTCTATTACTTATTAAATACTTACATACAAGTGTCCTTTTTCACAATAAGAAAAAAATCTGGCAGTTATCCTAGCTTATTTATACTAAAGAAGCATGTTAAATTACGAAGATCATTGTAAACAAGATGAGGTATCAAATTTCATGTGGTAATTTATTTGGAAAATGCTTTCCTTTTCACGATTTGGATATACAATTTTCTTGCACTAATATGTACTGCAGAGATCATAAACACTATTTTGAAACTAAAGTGTTTGTTTATAAATATATCATAAATTGGATTATTCGTGAAAGATGAATCTTTCGAAAGAAGGTTTTCATAAAGAGCGCATATAGCCTATTTAACAATGTACTGAAAATATATTTAGGAAATAGAAAAATCTTGAATCTAGTACATCAGATACTTGATTTCCCTCTCCACCTCACCCCTGCATCCAGAACAATGTAACTTTCTAACAATTAAAAATACGAATGTGGTAAAATTAATATACACAGTCCAGTCACATTAATGTGACCACCAGAATATAAAGCCAGAATATGCACTCTAGTATATTCTGGCTTTAAGTAGAGTGTGAAACGTGGTATTAAGTGGTATTTAAGTGGTATTAAGTGGAATTCTTTTATATTCATTCCACTGCAATGTGCTGCCACCTGCCCTTTTGTGATGGTTATTTCACGTTGACGTCGAAAGTAGGTGGTGGTCACATTAATGTGACTGGACTGTGTAAATAATTTAAATGAAAAAATTCCAATCATGGGATTACAGGAATAAAAGATTAAAAATACGGTGGGATACCATGTAGCTTAATAAAGCATAAGGGAAACGAAAGGTACAAATATAAAAAGATTGATTAGTGTTTATAAATGTGATATAAAAAGTATGGTATGATATTAATATACAAATATTATAATAGTGTTCAGTCTAGGGAGTATAAAATAACAAAGTGCTATTGATTAAAGTGAAGGAACGGCCTCACATAATTCAACTAATATTTCAAGAATAGTGGTATATTGGGATGAATACATGAGGTACCAAAAGCATATGACTTAGTTAGCAAAATGTCTGAAGGTCTATTTTCTTCACTCACACTAGTATTTCTTTTTCTAGGAACTTGAGCACCTCAAGCCATAAGCATGATGAAAATCTCGAGAAATAATTTTAAGCATGGAAATAAGATATCAAGGTAAGTGAATTCAAGTATTCTAATAGATTATTGGTGGATTTTGTAAAAGGATTTTCTGGAGAAAATTACTTCAGGATAATAAAGTCTTTTAGGTACAGTCAATATTTATTAACTTCCTTATTGAAAATGTTACAATATTTAGATAGTGATCGAAAAAAATCCTTACGTGATTGTGAAAAACATTTTAACTGTTAAATTCACCGTATTATACAGATTTTCAGTAAAATCTTTGGAAAAGAAAAAAAAAATTGTAGACTAGTAACATGAATGTTAATCGAGATAAGAAGAGTAAATGTTTCTTAAAAGTTCATTAGTTTAATTCTTCTTATTACGTTTATATATCTATTATATATAATTCCCGTGTCACGATGTTTGTTCGCGATGAACTCCGAAACTAACCATCCGATTTTTAACTTTTTTTTTTTAAATGTGTGTTTTGTTCCAACTTGAGACATAGGATAGTTTTTATTCAGATTTTTTTGTATTTAAATGCAAAATCAGTTAAAATCTAGCATTGAGGAAGGCGCCAATCTTGCAACCCTGAATTTTCGCCAATTTCTTTAGGGTTGCAATACTGCAATTAGAGGAATTCGTAGCTTCATTTTTCGAACAATATAATGACTATTTTTAGATGGCGCCGTGTCTCAATGCCTGTACTACATAACCGCAAAATTCTCATGTTCTGAATATTATTCTTTTATGTTCTACTTTTAAATTTTGTGAAAATTATAATGTATGAAATTTATATTATTTCTATGGGAAATAAATCAAATGTATGTCAGTATTACCTGATTTGATTATCAATATTTTTTTTATTTTCTAAGTTTGATTTTGAATTGGAATAAAATATATGGAATGAAAAGTTGTGAATCAAAAACATTGAACTTTTCTGTGCTTAAAGTTTGTCAACATGTATTTTATTTGATTAAGAATTCTAAAATGAAATGTGATCTGCAAGATAATATAATATAGACAATATAATTTTAAAGAAATATGGTGAATTTTAAGGATTTTTTGAAGAGTGTGAAAATGAAGTAAACTTTGCAATTATTTGATATAATGATAACATTAAAATTTTATAAAAGGTATTATATTAGTTGCAAGTTGAAAATCAAGGACATTTTATTTTAAAAACTTTTGTTATTTGAAAAACAAAGAATTTGAATTATAAATTTGAGTGATTTAAATATTGTCGAAGAAAAATTGATGAATGGTACTTTTAAGTTGGAAGTTATTTAAAGAAAACAAAACAATTAAATAAGTGTTTATATTAATAAAGGAGAATTTAAAGCTCATTAACTTTTCCATTTGTTTTGTGATTTCTTTCATCATAAAATAATAAAACATTTTTTTTTGTGAAGAAGAAAAAAAACACATTTTGTAAATTTGAATTGGAATTGGAATAAAATATATTGAATGAAAAGTTGTGAATCAAAACATTGAACTTTTCTATGCTTAAAGTTTGTCAACATGTGTTTTATTTGATTAAGAATTCTAAAATGAAATGGGATTTGCAAGATAATATAATATAGACAATATAATTTTAAAGAAATATGATGAATTTTAAGGATTTTTTTGAAAAGTGTGAAAATGAAGTAAACTCTGCAATTATTTGATATAATGATAACATTAAAATTTTATATAAGGTATTATAATAGTTGCAAGTTGAAAATCAAGGACATTTTTTAAAAAAAACTTTTGTTATTTGAAAAACAAAGAATTTGAGTAATGAATTTGAGTGATTTGAATATTGTCGAAGAAAATTGATAAATGGTACATTTAAATTGGAAGCCATTTAAAGAAAACAAAACAAATAAATAAGTGTTTATATTAATAAAGGAGAATTTAAAGCTCAATAACATTTTTATGTATGTGCGCTTGTTTTTATTAACATTTAAAAGTTGGTTTTAATTATTTCTTATTTGAATTTTTATGCATTTTGTATTCATTCAAAACACCATAATACTAATATTTCTGTTCTAAATGCTTTGAAACTTCATGTAAAAGTTTTCTTTAAATGTATGAAAGGAATAGAACATGGAAATTAACCTAAATTCATAAATTAGTTTTATTTCAGTTTTTAAACTAAGAATTTTTTGTAAATTTGTAAAAAAAAGTTTGTGTCGACAAACTTTAAGCATACAAAAATGTATAAATAATTAAGATATAAATTTGAAAACAGTATATTACCTACATAAGGATATTCCCAGCATAAAAATACTTGCAAAGGAAAAACTATTCATGTTTTATTTATTTTTGAATTATCAAGTTTTGCAACAATATCACATTTTTCAATGTTTATCCATATTTTAAAGAATAAATTGTATAAAAAATAGTTAAAGTTGATATTTTTATGTGAAATTCAAAGGTTTTGAATATATTTAATCAAAACACTTGCAAAAAGACTAGATATTTTAAATTCAGGTCATTTTATATTAAAAAGCCTTTGCAAATAGGAGGAAGTTGTAAAAAAAAATTTGTCGAGCAAATTTTAACTTTTTTCAAAACAAAGCTCAGAAAATATTTAGAGCTTTGGGGGAAAATAAAACTATATTTTTTAATAAATAAGACTTTGAACTTTGCAATTATTTGAACTTTGAACTTTGCAATTATTTGATATAATGATAACATTAAAATTTTATAAAAGGTATTATATTAGTTGCAAGTTGAAAATCAAGGACATTTTATTTTAAAAACTTTTGTTATTTGAAAAACAAAGAATTTGAATTATAAATTTGAGTGATTTAAATATTGTCGAAGAAAAATTGATGAATGGTACTTTTAAGTTGGAAGTTATTTAAAGAAAACAAAACAATTAAATAAGTGTTTATATTAATAAAGGAGAATTTAAAGCTCATTAACTTTTCCATTTGTTTTGTGATTTCTTTCATCATAAAATAATAAAACATTTTTTTTTGAAGAAGAAAAACACATTTTGTAAATTTGAATTGGAATTGGAATAAAATATATTGAATGAAAAGTTGTGAATCAAAACATTGAACTTTTCTATGCTTAAAGTTTGTCAACATGTGTTTTATTTGATTAAGAATTCTAAAATGAAATGGGATTTGCAAGATAATATAATATAGACAATATAATTTTAAAGAAATATGATGAATTTTAAGGATTTTTTGAAAAGTGTGAAAATGAAGTAAACTCTGCAATTATTTGATATAATGATAACATTAAAATTTTATATAAGGTATTATAATAGTTGCAAGTTGAAAATCAAGGACATTTTTTAAAAAAAACTTTTGTTATTTGAAAAACAAAGAATTTGAGTAATGAATTTGAGTGATTTGAATATTGTCGAAGAAAAATTGATAAATGGTACATTTAAATTGGAAGCCATTTAAAGAAAACAAAACAAATAAATAAGTGTTTATATTAATAAAGGAGAATTTAAAGCTCAATAACATTTTTATGTATGTGCGCTTGTTTTTATTAACATTTAAAAGTTGGTTTTAATTATTTCTTATTTGAATTTTTATGCATTTTGTATTCATTCAAAACACCATAATACTAATATTTCTGTTCTAAATGCTTTGAAACTTCATGTAAAAGTTTTCTTTAAATGTATGAAAGGAATAGAACATGGAAATTAACCTAAATTCATAAATTAGTTTTATTTCAGTTTTTAAACTAAGAATTTTTGTAAATTTGTAAAAAAAGTTTGTGTCGACAAACTTTAAGCATACAAAAATGTATAAATAATTAAGATATAAATTTGAAAACAGTATATTACCTACATAAGGATATTCCCAGCATAAAAATACTTGCAAAGGAAAAAACTATTCATGTTTTATTTATTTTTGAATTATCAAGTTTTGCAACAATATCACATTTTTTCAATGTTTATCCATATTTTAAAGAATAAATTGTATAAAAAATAGTTAAAGTTGATATTTTTTATGTGAAATTCAAAGGTTTTGAATATATTTAATCAAAACACTTGCAAAAAGACTAGATATTTTAAATTCAGGTCATTTTATATTAAAAAGCCTTTGCAAATAGGAGGAAGTTGTAAAAAAAAAATTTGTCGAGCAAATTTTAACTTTTTCAAAACAAAGCTCAGAAAATATTTAGAGCTTTGGGGGAAAATAAAACTATATTTTTTAATAAATAAGACTTTGAACTTTGCAATTATTTGAACTTTGAACTTTGCAATTATTTGATATAATGATAACATTAAAATTTTATAAAAAGGTATTATATTAGTTGCAAGTTGAAAATCAAAAGGACATTTTATTTTAAAAACTTTTGTTATTTGAAAAACAAAGAATTTGAATTATAAATTTGAGTGATTTAAATATTGTCGAAGAAAAATTGATGAATGGTACTTTTTAAGTTGGAAGTTATTTAAAGAAAACAAAACAATTAAATAAGTGTTTATATTAATAAAGGAGAATTTAAAGCTCATTAACTTTTCCATTTGTTTTGTGATTTCTTTCATCATAAAATAATAAAACATTTTTTGTGAAGAAGAAAAAACACATTTTGTAAATTTGAATTGGAATTGGAATAAAATATATTGAATGAAAAGTTGTGAATCAAAACATTGAACTTTTCTATGCTTAAAGTTTGTCAACATGTGTTTTATTTGATTAAGAATTCTAAAATGAAATGGGATTTGCAAGATAATATATAATATAGACAATATAATTTTTAAAAAAAATATGATGAATTTTAAGGATTTTTTGAAAAGTGTGAAAATGAAGTAAACTCTGCAATTATTTGATATAATGATAACATTAAAATTTTATATAAGGTATAATAGTTGCAAGTTGAAAATCAAGGACATTTTTTAAAAAAAAAAAAAACTTTTGTTATTTGAAAAACAAAGAATTTGAGTAATGAATTTGAATATTGTCGAAGAAAATTGATAAATGGTACTTTTAAATTGGAAGCCATTTAAAGAAAACAAAACAAATAAATAAGTGTTTATATTAATAAAGGAGAATTTAAAGCTCAATAACATTTTTATGTATGTGCGTTTGTTTTTATTAACATTTAAAAGTTGGTTTTAATTATTTCTTATTTGAATTTTTATGCATTTTGTATTCATTCAAAACACCATAATACTAATATTTCTGTTCTAAATGCTTTGAAACTTCATGTAAAAGTTTTCTTTAAATGTATGAAAGGAATAGAACATGGAAATTAACCTAAATTCATAAATTAGTTTTATTTCAGTTTTTAAACTAAGAATTTTTGTAAATTTGTAAAAAAAAAAAGTTTGTGTCGACAAACTTTAAGCATACAAAAATGTATAAATAATTAAGATATAAATTTGAAAACAGTATATTACCTACATAAGGATATTCCCAGCATAAAAATACTTGCAAAGGAAAAAAACTATTCATGTTTTATTTATTTTTGAATTATCAAGTTTTGCAACAATATCACATTTTTGCAATGTTTATCCATATTTTAAAGAATAAATTGTATAAAAAATAGTTAAAGTTGATATTTTTATGTGAAATTCAAAGGTTTTGAATATATTTAATCAAAACACTTGCAAAAGGCTAGATATTTTAAATTCAGGTCATTTCATATTAAAAAGCCTTTGCAAATAGGGAGGAAGTTGTAAAAAAAAATTTGTCGAGCAAATTTTAACTTTTTCAAAACAAAGCTCAGAAAATATTTAGAGCTTTGGGGGAAAATAAAACTATATTTTTTAATAAATAAGACTATGAACTTGATAATTAAATGGCATTTTAATATATTTACAGCATTTTTAAAATTAATATCTCTAATTAAAAGTTGTTTTTAGCTTTTTCTCAGAATGAATTTTTATGCTTTTTGTTTTCATGTGCAACACCATAACACAAGTAATTTTGATCCAAATGCTACAAAACTATGTATTTATGTTTTTCATAAATGTTTACAGGTAATAAACCTCTGAAATGATTATAGCTACATAAATATTTTTTATTTTAAATGTTAAGCTTGGAGTTACATGCAAATTTTGAAAGAATTTTGTGTCGACAGTATTTAAACTAGCACAAAATAATAAATAATAAAGATATAAATTTACCAGGGGTCTATTCCCTGTAAAATGTTAGTACAAACAAATACAAACTTAGAAATTTCAAAAATATTGATTTGATTTTGAGTTGTCATGTTTTGTAACAGTATCAATTTTTGGCCACATTACCTGTCATTCCTGGCTCTACGTTTGCTGATGAGATTAACGCATGTTTGAAACAATCATTTTTATGGAAAAACGTTGAAACACTTCGATTGACCATAAATATGCGAGTACAATTACATAATGATCCATTGGAACAAGTATTTTCAAATCAATTACTGGATACTGGAAACGGTACAATCAGACTACATCAAAATATGCAATGCATCCAATTGCCAGACAATTTCTGCTCTGTTGTTCATTCAAAAAATGAATTAATTGAGAGTGTATTTCCGGATATTCTTAATAATCACTTAGACCATAATTGGCTCAGTAATCGTGCAATTTTGGCAGCAAAAAATGTTGATGTTGATGAAATTAACTGTCAAATACAAAATTTATTGCCAGGCAATCTAATGACTTTTAGGGGCTGAATGGCCGAGTGGCTGGCGCTCGGTACCACAGGTTTCGGGTTCGAGTCCCGGCGGTGCCATGAATGTTTGTAGTGGTTCGGAATCCACTTTAAACCGTAGGTCCCGGTCTAACAGGATCGTCGAGCGTTGCGGGGGGTATTGTTACTCCGCGTCCGTGGCTATCTTCAAGTTGCATGCACCTCCTGGGTAGTGCTAAGCGAGTAACGTTTGTGCAGCGCTTGCCTTAAGGCATGAAAGGCAATTGTCTGAGTGGTTGCCAGCTGCGTTGGAACAAACAACAACAAAAAAAAAAAATCTGATGACTTTTAAGTCAATCGACACCATTGCTGATGAAAACCAGATCGTCAATTTTCTGATTGAATTTTTAAATTCTCTGGATATGCCAGGAATGCCGTCACACAATCTTCGTCTGAAAATTGGTTCACCGATCATTCTATTGCGTAACTTAAATCCACCAAAATTATGCAACGGTACACGATTTGTCACCAGAAGAATTACCGGAAACGTACTTGAAAGCAATGATATTGACTGGAAAGTTTAAAGGCGAAATCGTCCTGTACCTACCTATGATACCATCAGAATCTACAATACCTTTCAAAAGTCTACAATTTTCGATACGTTTAGCTTTGCGATGACAATAAATAAGTCGCAAGGGCAGACAACGGCTATTTGTGGCTTGGACTTGGAGAATCCGTGTTTCTCCCATGGGCAGCTGTATGTTGCATGCTCACGTATTGGAAAACCATCGAATTTATTTATTTTGACGAAAGACAGATTAACAAAAAATAGTGTTCATCGCTTAGTTCTTAGTTAAATGAAAGTAATGATTATTAAAAATTAAATTAGGTAAAATAATTATAAAACAGTGTTAAAAATCAACATTATCTACCTCATTCATTAAATTAATAAAAATTAAACATTTTCTATTCGTTGAAGCTTAATTTGATCTTTTCATCATTCTTTACCAATTACTTCCTTAACAATACCAATTATAGTATCTAATAATTGAACGAAATACAAGAAAGCCACAGCTACGCGGGGCCGGGTCTTCTAGTAAATATATATATTGGTTGATGTTGTGTGCCATTCCTGTATATCATGTACAGTCTACCAACAAGGGTATAAGGATATGAAGAGATTATTTTATATATTTAGCATGTGTCTGTGTACATATGTATGCATGTGCATGTGTATGTATTTATGCATGTGCGGGGTATATATTTATGTATATGTATATATTTATGCATGTGTATGCATTTATGCATGTGTATGTGAATATATGAACTAACATGTATGTAAGTATGCATGGACATGTGTCTGTATGCATGTGTGTGTGTGTGTATATATATGCAGTATGGTCTATAGATGTGATGTCTATGGGGTGTGGATGTGAATATGTATATATATATGTGCGCTTGTAAGTATGAATGTGCATATGTATAAATGTGTACATGTACCTGTGTATAAATATGTGCATATGCTTAGCTACGTATGTGCTTTAATTTATATTTTGCGTGCATACATACAGGCGTACACATGCACATACATGGACAAGCACATACCCACACTCACATGTACACATTTATGCTCGAACTCACGTTCAAATTTATATGTATATACATTATACGTATATACTATATGTACACAGTTATGCACATGTATATACGTACGTACGCACGCACGCACATGCACATACATACATACACATGCATATGCAAATATAAATATACAGGCACATGCTTCCTTTTTCATACATGCACACATAAATATATGTAAACAAATATAAATACATAATACATATACATACATACAAACACAGCATACACATGTTGCACAGATACGCTTATGCATACATACACGCACACGAACACATACAAAAATACACAAAAATTTAAGTACATATATACATACAAACCCAAGCGCATATATATAATAATACGCTTAGACAGACATATGACACTGTCATATAAACATACACAAGCACAAACATACATGTACAAACACTCATTCGCATGTATACACACTAATGGACGCGCACATACATACACGCTTATAAATACATTTGCATACGAATCATGCTTATTGAAAAAAAAAATGCAGATTAACGTATGTATATTTAGGTGTACAAAAATTTGGCTTGCCAAAACAAGATGTATTTGAATTGCGAAACCAGTAAATTCCTCGGTATGCAATAATTGACTTTCAGAATCATTTTTGAATTAAGAAGAAAACAATCCAGAATACTCAAAAAGTATACTGAATATTTATTCTTTTGAATAAATATCAATTTCTGTGAGGCATTTGAAGTAATTAATTATCATGCTTTAATTAACAGCTCCAGTCACTGCACAATGATCAATTCGCAATAGGTTAAAGTACAAGAGGACAAGGATTAGATTCACATTGATGCCATACGTTGTTGTCACTCTTTTCTGACTCGAAGAAAATCATTAGCTATTAAGATAATGCTTTAAAAGTTCTTGTACCAATAAGCCAAATTATCCAAATTGGCAATTATCGCGACCTATTAGCCAAATTGGCTAACGCTCTGGCCTTTGGTACCACAGGCTTCAGGTTTGAATCTTGGATGTTCGTTAGCGGTACGGAATCCATGTTAAACTGCAGGTCCTGTTCTAATTTGGTTCGACGAACCAAACTAAACTGCACCAATAATCGTTTTGCTTGGAGTTTTCCTACTTTTCTCTTATACCACAAGTAAATGTGAAGAACTTACTTCTTAATGTCTTGTGAAAGTTAATCAAGTTGGGTGCAAACATTGTTAAAATGTCAGTAAGATAATCTGTAAAATAAGAAATTCACTACTTACCAAAACAATTATTCAACATAGATCTATTTGTATGGTTAGATTTTTATTAATTAACAGGGGGAGGGATTAAATCTATTATTGATATCAGTATGGTATAGATGAAGGTAATGGAATGATAGATAATGAATAATGTTGAATTTTGTAAACTTTAACGACAAAGCAAAGACTTACTAACAAATAAATTCATTATCATAAAAACGAGATAAAATGTGCTCAAAAAGAAATAATGCGCAAAGGAAGTGCTATTTTAACCTTTAGTGTTAAATTATGTTTTTCTTTATGTATGTCTTTAGCGATCTCCTATTCATTTTGAAAACCGGGCATGCAACAAACAATTATTTTTAAGAAAATACAAAAAGTTGATGCTTTGTTTTCAAGTAATAAAGATTTTTTTAGAAGCATAACTCTCATTCAAGGCTTCATTCTACAACGTCAATTTTTCCTTTACTTTTATTTACCTGAAAATGCACATTATTAAATAAAACAGAAAAAAATTTTAAAGATGGGAATTACATAACATTTTAAATTAAATAATACTGTACATATTTATTTATTTACATTGCTACTAACGTGTTTTGTTACTCGATGATTGTTTTATCGTAAAACTAGTAAATATTTTTAAATTAAATAATATTCATTTTTTATAAAATATTCGCATATTTTATAACATAAAAAAGACGATGGTTTATTTTTAAGAGAATACAATAATAAGAGGTTGGTCTTTAAAGTTCTTATAAATTAAAAATAGCTAACTCACTCTGTAATAAAATACTCTAAACTGTAATACAGTCAACAATAATATTGGCTTAAATTAGCTCTTCTTTTATTATTTTTATCGATTTTCTCCCTGTCGTTTCAATTCCAGTTTTACATTAATCTAAAAGTTCTTTTAAAGTACTTGTCAATGCTAAAATGTTCTATTATTATCCAATTTTTACCCCTTCATTTCTTCATTTCACTTTACAAATAAGTGAAGAAGATTCAATAATATTCAAAGTATGCAATGTAGAATTTCATGCTTTATACGTGTGAGAAGAAACAGAGAAAACTGAATTTCCAGTAAGATATTCTGGGGGAAGAAACATAAAAATTGAATTCCCAATAAGATATTTCTAGGGGAAGAAACAGAGAAAATTGAATTTCCAATAAGATATTCTGAAGAGAGAAACAGAGAAAATGGAATTTCCAGTAAGATATTCTGGGGGTAGAAACAGAGAAAATTGAATTTCCAGTAAAATATTCTGGGGTGGAGGGTGGGGGAGAGAAACAGAGAAAATTGATTTTGTCTATATTCAGAACTAAATAGTTTTTAAATATTTAACTACTTATTGAATAAATAATATATTTAGATTTATGTCTTGGTCAATACAAACCATAAAACTGTTAATAATTTTTACACTGAAATCCTAAACTTTATGAGCCTGCAATGTACTTCATAGAGAAATTAATAAAAATAATTATAAGATGAGAATAATAACAATAATAAGTATAATAAATGAATAACAATCATAATCTTTGAAAGAACATTGTCCGTTTACAATTCAGTTATTTTATTTATTTCCTTTTTATGTAAATACTATTTAAAATTAACTTTTAACCGTCCACAAAAATGTTTCATTTATGTTTCAATGTCTTTAATTCAAAATTTTAAAATAAACAATTTTTAAGTTTTTTTTTTCTTTCACCTGGGGCGAAAAATCCCAAAAAATATTTCAAATATAAAATATTGAAATAATAATAAATGAGTCATTTAAATTTATTTATTTCTGAAGGAATTTCGAATGTATATTAGCATAATATAAATATTTCATTTTATATTCAATAAAAAAAATGAAAAAAAAAAATTCCAATTTTACTAATATTTTCTGTTCTTTTGGCTGATCATATAGAAAAATAATGCTTTAATAAATTAATATGTTTACTTCAATCGTACTATAAATATAAAATAGTATTAGCATTTCTTAGCATTGCTATGAATTAAATAATCAAATTAAACCTCTATCTACATATTCATCTCCAGAGAACACAATATCAAATTTGATAGAAAATAAATATCAAAAATTGTATATCTTGAGATTCGTTTTTTAATGAGTAATTTTTAGACCTTGTTTTAGAACTCAACCGAATTAACTTTCGTACAAAAGTAATTTTTTTCCTTGAAAAGTGTCACAGACATTGAACATTTACGCAAATTGAACATTTCTAATTTATCTTCACTGTATCAACTGCTCAGGAGAACATATCCTTTTAAGGTGTACTGGTATAATGCACCCAAAGTAACCTAGTGATCTTAACCTTCATTCTTTTACCATCCCCTTATTTTTTTTTTTTCATCGTCGAAAATAGTTTTAAGTACTTATTTTTTGTATATTTTAATTTGTTTGAAAATTGTGGCCCACGTGTCTACCAAAAAATAGAATCATGTCGATTAAATCCAGACAGAATTGTAGCTTTTGTGCATTCAACATATCTCTTTGGCCTCGGCTTCTGGTAGATGGGCGGTACACATCATATCTATCGGCTGTCAGCTACCAAGTCTGGCGTTGCTTTGGATACATCACTCCTGAGCATCTCATTAAAGATATAGGCCATCTAGGGGTCTGATACCAAATGTATAGCCCTTATCAGCACTGTTGTAGATGTCTGCTTTCCCTCGTAGGAGGTGTGTTGTCATACCCGAATAACTGTTCTATTTCTTGATGTCTTCTGTCTAATAAACTTCTTGTAAAAAACCTCTTGATCCAATGAAAGCCTAAATTTCAAAACTTGTCTTATAATATTTCCGGCAATGATCAGAAGTCAGAAATTTCAAAGATTGGATGGCTGTAAAGTTTCCTACTTTTTTTCATATTATTTGCTCCTGGTGAAGAATTCAAGGCGCAAAATGCTAAAAGGCTTGCAGTAAATTGTAAATAATCTTAAAAGTAAAGAAATTCAAATTTGACCACCTCTTTTTAGAGATTTTAGCAGCACTATAATTAAGATTTATGTCATTTTCTCGATGATTTACCGATATAAGTTAAAAATCACCATAAACTGAATTACTTTCATGGCATAATCTACAAAGCAGACCATTGATATGCAGCTGTTTAAGAAATAAAGGATGAATTATGTTCACATAGTGTTACGGGATTCCGTAGAATCATACTAAAAATTATATAAATTTATGGAAATAAAATTTTTTTAATTCTTAAGTTCCGTGTTTCCATTCCTCTAAATAGGATTAAAGTTGGTTACTTGAATTGCTGTATCCGATCACATATTTACAATTCTGCTCAAGTGTTTTAACTCTCAAAAATATGGGCACACACAAACAGCTAGTCAAGGTAAACAAATCTATTCCAATTATTCAATCATAGTTCAGTTTTATACAGATTGCAAATCAGATTTAAAATGTGTTAATTGCCAACAAGCACATCTCTCTAAGTCTAAAAGCTGTCCTCAGTGGCCACTGGAAAAGAAAATACACAAAATAAGATTTATTCGAAATGTACCTTATTCTGAAGAGAAAAAAAAGATTATTAATTAATTTTTATGCTAAAACAACCAAGAAACAATACTAATAATAATAATAAAAAAGATAATAATACAAGAAACAATATATAATAATAATAATAAACAATACTCACAACTAAGATAATAGTCTATTAACGTATTCTGTTTCTAATATAGCTGATGGCAAAACAATATTATTTGCCCACCATTAAAAAACATAAATCACTTTCCCCTTCAAAAAAATATACTTGAATACTACTGTACCCAATAAGTAAGACCAATTGTTTTTTTTTTTTTTTTTTTTTCAAAAACTCTTAATTTATTCTTTCCAAATTTACTTCATCGCCTTCAAAGTAATTCCCTTCGGATAAAATGCACCGGATAAATGCCAATTTTTTTTCCAATCCTCAATGCATGCTAAAAGTCTTCGCCAGGGATGGCTTTCAAAGCCCGCGGCGATTCACGTCACTTGTCCCCGGAGTGATCTTTGAGTTTAGGAATAGACAGAAGCCGCACGATGTGAATATGGCGATTGTGGAATGATATGGGACTCATTTTTGGCGAAAAACCACGAAGAATCAATGCAGTGTGAACTGGCGCATTCAGTGTTTTCGGTACCAATCGAGATTTGACGCGTTTGACGCCCAAAATGGAATTGACCGATCCTTTTGAAATTCCAACATCATCAGCAGCGAGGTCTCTAATTGCAAATCGACGGATTGCAACCACAATATCTTTTTGGACGTGAGCTTCGTCGGTTGAGGTTGATGGTCGACCAGAGGGCTCTCCGTCTTCAACGCGTTCTCTGCCTTCTTTGAACTTTTTAAACCACTTCTAAGCATTTCTTTCCGATATAGGAATGATCATCAAATGCCTTCTGCAACATTCTATACGTTTCCGCCAACAAAATTTAATGCAAGTTCTATGCTCAATTAATTCAGACATTTTCAAAAATCGCCGGAATCAGTTTTAGCGTCTCACAAAGCCAAGCGTAACTCAAACACTAATGAATATTTTGACGTCAAATTTCACACAGGCATCAAGGACAGTGCCCCAACCTAAAAAAAAAAAATTGAAATTCCATCAGCCGCGGGAATTTTAAATGGAAAATTGGTTTTACTTTTGGACACAGTAGTACATCTATACATACATCTGTACATCTACATATTGTATCTGCACCATCAACATCCGTCACTATTTAGACAACTGTCTCTACGAAAAAAAAAAATCCGATTGCTGCGAATCAAAATTTAATCAGATTAATAAATCCTTAATAGGAAAAGATTTAAATAGTTAGCTTTTATCCCGTCCCAATCTGTATCTGTAGAAACAGTATCATCAATTGAAAGTTTTTGTAATAATGAAAATGCCGTGGAATACGACAAGAATGATACTTGATCATTTGATTTAATTTTAATCGAATTAAATTTTAACTGAGAATTTGTAACTTTGTGACATACGTAATATTATATTTTTAAATCAGATTTATGTAGTTCAGATACAAATTTTTTTATTAATATTCTTCTAAATTCAATTTAAATTTCTTTTGTCGCTAAACTTAGATACAGATATTGAATATTGTTCGGCGCAGATGGACCATAGCTTGTTTGTAATAGTGCCATAAAACACTTACTTTACTTACTAGTATTTTTCAACGTAACAATAAAATGAACTAAACGAATGCATCGTGCTGACATCTACCGATAGAAATAGAACTTATTAATTATTACGTAAAACATTAATCCAATAAAAAAAATTTCAAATTCTGTATCAAGAATCCAAATACAAAAATTTGTATTTACAAATATTCTTTTTAAGTGATATACTGTTATATTATTTAATTTCATGATCAAATTACAGACATTTTTAAATAAATTTTTATCATTAATATTGCATTTATAATAATAACAATAATAATAATAATTTTGCAGCGTAATTAAATTTAAATTTTTAGCCAAATTTATTTCAAAATTATAAAATTAAAAATTAAAAATGTTTTCATTCATGTCAGCATTACTATAAAATGATTATTATCAATATTGTTTATTGTAAGACTAGCAACAAAAGATATAACAAGTAATATATAAAAAAAAATTTTTAAGTCAATTCTTACTTTTTTTTTCACTATTTTGCAGAAAAGTCCTTTACAAATAAAGTTGAAATTTTCCTCTTAGATCTGGCGCCATCTATTATTAGATACACGCAGCTTAAATCTAAAAAAATAGAAAACTAATTAATTAAATTTAATGAATTGATTAATATTTGAAAAAACTGTATTAACATCAAGTGTCATCCACTACAAGCTCGAAAAAATGAATTTGAACTTGAGTGGATGAATATTATGTTTTATAAACTATTGAAAATTTGAACAAGATATATATAGGGAGAGTGTGAACTAATAGAAGGAATTGAAGAAAAAGCAATTCGAATTAATCACATTGTGTAAGACCTCTCAAACACTGGCAACATTTTAGTTTGCATAATTAAATAATACCGATATAAAAAAAGTGTCTTTTATTCCAGTACACATTTGATGATTAAATAGGTGGAAAACAGCTCAGTGTTAAAAGGAATTTCAAATCAAATTGCGTGTGTTCGTACATATTTTCTGAGACTAAAGGGGTAAAAGCAATTGGGTGCATCCAATATTGAATGGAAACTTGTTAGTGGTCGATTTTATAAATTATTTGAGAACTTGGAAAAAAATATCAATTTTAATTATTACAGGAGGAGTAAACAGAGCTACGATAAAAAAAATAATAATAATAAATTTGAATAAATCTAAATAATTCATCTGAATTATATTCTTTTCTGAAATAAAATATTTTAAAAAATTTCCAAAATAAATAAGTCTCAAAAAAAAAAAGTATTATACTCAAAATTTCAAGAAAAACTGAGCTACAAAATTTTTGGTTTAATTTACTTTTATGCATTTTATAAAATATGTATATAAACATTTAACTTTTTCCACCTGTTATCCAGATTGCTCTACATCATTCTAACTGATTTCCAACCATAAATTCTTTTTTTTAAAGATTTATATATATATTTCTTCATCTTGCAATCCTATAACCGTGACCTTTATTTCCAATCTCACTAATAACATATTCTATGTCCATCGATATGTTTTATTAAGCTCACAAGAAGAAATATGACGGAGGAAAATTATACAAAGTTCACTTATTAAAGACAATAGGCATAATCACCAATGTACATAAACAAGCCTAAACATGTAAGTTCTATTTTCATATACTGCTGTGCCCAAAAAGTAAGACCAGTTATATATTTTTTCAAAACTTCTTAACTTATTCTTCCAAATTTATTTCATCGCCTTCAGAGTAATAACCCCTCCGAGCACAATGCACTTATGCCAACTTTTTCCAATCCTCAATGATGCTAAAAGTCATCGGCAGGGACGGCCTTCAAAGCGCGCGCCGATTCACTTTGAATCTCTTCAATCGTCTCAAAACGATATCCCCGAAGTGGTCTTTTGTGTTTGAATAGCCAGAAGTCGCACGGTGTGAATACGGTGGTTGCGGAACGATATGGGTTTCATTTTTGGCGAAAAAGTCACGAAGAATCAATGCAATGTGAGCTGGCGCATTCAGTGTTTTGGGTACCAATCGAGATTTGACGCGTTTGACTCCCAAAATGAAATGGACCGATCCTTTTGAAATTCCAACATCAACAATCGACGGTTTGCAAGCACCCAATCTTTAATTTTTTGGGCATGAGCTTTGTTGGTTGAAGTTGGTGGTCGACCAAAGGGCTTTCGTCTTTAAAGAGTTCTCTGCTTTATTTGAACTGTTTATACCACTTGTAAACATTTCTTTCCGATATAGGAATGCTTACCGAATGCCTTTTGTAACATTCGACACTTTTCCACAAACTAAATTTAATGCAAGTTCTTTGCTGAATTAATTTAGGCATTTCAAAATCGCCGAATCAATTTTAGCGTCTTACAAAGCCAAGCGTAACTCAAACACTAATGAATATTTAGACGTCACATTTCACACAGATGTCAAGGACAGTGCCAGCAACCTAAAAAAAGAAGAAAAAAATGTTCCATAGCCCAGGGAATTTTAAATTAAAAATTGATCTTACTTTTTAAAGGCACAGTAGTATGTGATACTAAACAATTAAGTTGTCCTCAAAATAGAACGAATGATACCTAATTAGTTGCCGTAACTAAATAATCCCCAATACGTGATTCGACATTCAAAAAAATACGTTTCATTTTAGTAAATAAAAGGTTCCACTTCGAAATACTCTCATATGCAAATAGCCTAATATCTTATGAAACATATTGAAACATATTGTATAATGTATGCAATTATATAAAATTACATTAAACTTTCCTGATAAGAAAATATTCACAAAAAAAAGGGGCAGATAATGAAGAAAATATAAATATATATATGTGCGTGTATGTAAGTGAGAGATCTTTTGTAATTCGCATACCATAAATGTAATGAAAGTTTATTACTGAAATTTAAAAAATTTTTAAAGCAATAGTTAGTAAATTTTGAGAAAAAATACTAAAAACTGTGCATTTATCTATCTAAATAATTTCATTTTATAAATAAAAATTTTAAAAAACAAATAAGTTTATAACATTGAAAACTAAATTCTGCAAATTAATTTCTAAATTAAATAATAATTTATATAATATTTAAATTTTTGAAGAACTTTCTGTATTGTTCAATATTTAGCAAGAATTCTGTCGAGATGTTTTATAAAAGATAATAGCGGTCAAAGTCAGCTCAAACTGTAGCCAAACCAGGACTAATAGCCAGGAAAGTTCTACTCTGCATTTGGTGGAACAGAAAAGGAACAATTTATTATGAGTTGTTTCCATATAGCCAAACACTAGCAGGTGGGCTGAAACGTTCGTAGAGCTGACAAATAGATGGCGCTACTAATATTAAATCCATATGATTTTTAGTTAGCCCTAACCTTCAAAAGACACGTGTATAAATTTGGCAGCTATTACACTATTAGTATGTGAGTTATAGCATTTTTAGCGAAGTTATAACATTTTTAGTGTTCATCACGTGCAGTCCACTCGACTGACGGTCAATTGGACATCCGGTGTGAAATGATGGAACCATGTTTCATCCATTGTCACATATCGACGCAAAAATTCGGGTTTACTACGATTGAACAGCTCCAAACACTGCTTAGAATCATCAATTCGTTGTTGTTTTTGGTCGATTGTGAGCTCACGCGGCACCCACTTTGAACAGAGCTTTCGCATATGCAAATATTCATTCACGATATGTCCAACACGTTGCTTTGATATCTTTAGGGTCTCAGCTATCTCAATCAACTTCCTTTACGGTTATCAGAAATCATTTTGTGGACTTTTTGATGTTTTCGCCGGTAACAGCCTCTTTGTGGCGTCCACTGTGTGCATCATCCTCGGTGCTCATTTCGCCTCGTTTAAATTTAGCAAACCACTTCTCTACGGCTGATTTTCCTGGTGAAAGGTCCGAATAATGTTTATCAAGTCAAGCCTTGGCTTCATTAGTATTTTTTTTTTGCCAAAAAGCAATGCTTTATTAACACACGAAATTCCTTTTTATCCATTTTTTCAAACTAACAAAAGTTGCTTCACTAAAAATGCTATAACTCACATACTAATAGTGCAACAGCTGTCAAATTTATTTTATTATGTTAAATTCGGATCTGTACTAATAACAACTGGACTGTTTGAAGCTAGCGATTGACCAGGATCGGCCAACGGAAGAGGTGTTGTGTTCCATCAGGACCACGCAGGTCACACATATCTATGTGACTAGCCAGAAAGTCCGGGAGCTTGGCTTGAAGATTGGTTGTATCCACCATATAGTCCGGACCTGGCACCAAGCATGCTTTTTCTTGCATTGTAAAACTTCCTTAGTGATAAGAAATTGACATCAAGAGAAGATTGTGAAAATCGATTTCTAGAGTTTTTCGCCAATAAAGACCAAAACTTCTATGAGACAGATCAGACCATCTATTATTAGATATATAAAGTCAAAAAGAAAATATCAATATAAACAAGTAATATTAAAAAAAAATTTTAAAGTCAATTCCCACTTTTTTTCCCACTATATTGCAGAAAAGTCCTTTACAAATAAAGTTGAAATTTTCCTCTTACATCTGACGCCATCTATTATTAGATATATGCAACTTAAATCTAAAAAAAAACAACTAAAATTAATTAATTAAATTTAATTAATGACTTAATATTTGAAAAAAACTGTATTAACATCAAGAGTTATCCATTACAAGTTTAAAAAAAAAATGTATTTCAACTTGAGTGGATGAATAAAAAGTATTTTATTAACGATTGAAAATTTGAACAAGATATATATAGGGAGAATGTGAACTGATTGAATTGAAAAAAAAGGGGCATCGAAAAGTTGATGGACAGATGCTATTGAAAGGAATGACGACTTTGTTAATAACTAAATAAATGTATTCTTGGTTGTTTTACAGTTATTAACATTAATTATTTTATTATTAATTATTTTAATCGAAAAAAATGGATTAATTTTTGAATACAACCTAATATTTACTACTTTTCTGTTAAATAGAATTTTTAAAATTTGCATTTGAACAATACGTTTGTTAATTACAGATTTTTAAGACAGAAATTATTGTTTAAATTAAGAATTATATAATCAATAATTTAAAATTCAAAATACAATTTTTAATTAATCATTAATTATGAAAATTAAGAATTTCTGTAATCGAAATTATGCTTACATTTGAATTTTGGATTTGGATACACAATTGGAATTATTATTTGAATCTTATCATAGATGCAAGTCTTAATTTATTTTTCATAACCAGGAATGGTAAATACTTCATTTTGGAAGCTATACAAAAATCGTGGGAAATTTTTAGAAAAATTTTTGTGCATAAGCTTAGTTAAAAATTAGTTTTATATTATTTTCTGTGGTCATTCATTTCAACTTCAACCAATCATAAAAGATCCAATACAAAGCTATCTTCTTTAGTCTTCAGGGTTAGAGTCAAAATAAAGAGCTCGAAAAGATAATTACATTAGTTATTGCTTTTATTTCTTTTTATTTAACTTTATTTAATGAATATTCTTAATAAATAATAGTAGTAAAATTCACCTTTACCATTATTTAATTTACAATACATACATGAATCTAGATATTTTATAGTGTCGCCATCTACTGGTAACACAATACATGAATTTGTATTTAAAAATGCATTAGATAATGAGTTTGAAATTGTACGCTGAAACATTTCAAATTAAGATACTGCATGGATACTTATTTTCATATTAAAATACAGTTTAGAGTAATTAATTTGGCAATTACTTAATATTCTATTTATAATAATTTACTTTAAAAATTTTATGTAGCATGTCAAAAAAATTTAGAATCTTATTGAATATATGTATTAATTTCTTTCTATCTCAAAAAAATATAAAATATTTAAACTGATTTTAATTAACTTTGGATAATTCAATCCTTTTTAATATTAATGTAATAACTAAGAGATACAATATATTTAAAAATTAATTTTCTAAAATGAAATGAATGAAAAAAAAATGAAATAAATTTAATGCTAAGAATAATTTTCCTTATTTAAAAATTTGCATAATTATTAAAGCATTTTTATGATAATATAACAATGTTTACTTAAAATACAATAAAATTTTTTCAATTTTTGTCTTTGTGAAAACATTTTATTCAATGGAACAATATTTAACATCTAAATAAATCATTGGGAAATTTGTGTCGCCATCTATTGGTGGAGAAAGTACTTTTATTTAAAATTGCGTTACGCTATAGCTTTGAAATTGTAATCTGAAAAATGAATATATATATATATATATTATAGTAGAACCTCTTTACGTCGATAAGTCGAAAACCTCCACAACTCGAAAAAAAAATTTTTTGTTCTCTTCCTTCAAGCCTCAAAACCTCCATTACTGAAATTTCAACCCTCTATAAGTCGAAATAATTAGTCAATCCCCACAAGCCATTTTGGTATATATTTTCCCACTGCAACTCGAAAAAAAAAAAAAAATTGGACCTCTGTATCTCGAACATTAGCAATGTTTGATTTTATAATCTTTTTACTACCTTTACAACTCGATCGTTTGAAACTAATTAGACTTTAAGGATTTGCCGACAATGCACGTCATTGTTTCTTAGAAAACAATGTACGAGTATAGAATAACCAATTCTATGAAATAGCTACTCGGAAGAAAAAGAATTTTTTTGCTCTTTAGCTTAGATAATACTATAGAGAACGATCAAATTGTCTAAAGCAAAATAATAATAATAATAAATAAATAAATAAAATAATAAAAAAATAAATAATAATAACTGACTTTTTAATACATAATATTTTTAATTTGAAGGTTGTTTCGGAATTATCTTGATTTTTTATTGTAGTACATAATATAACTTTTAAGTTGCAAATAAACATGTTTATTACCTCTGAAACTTGAATTTTTATTTATTTTACCTCTCTAACTCAAAATAAGTTAGAAAGAATGTAAACCTCTACAAGTCGAATATTTCCTTAAAAAGTCCGCGTAAGTCGAAATCCTCCATAAGTCGAAAACTCTATAACTTGAATTATTTGGCGTCTCCTTGAATTTCGACTTACTCAGAGGTTCTACTGTATATCATCTAAAGTGCTTACTTAAACAAAATAATATTCAATTTAGAATTATTTTTGCCAACTTCCCAAAATATTTCGCCTTTTTAGTTGCATGCTTACAAACTTAAAAGCAGCAAAACAAATTCAATAGATCTTGAATGTTTATGATTTTAACTTGAAGAAGGCGCGTTTTAAAACCATACGTGGGATTTTATCAGTAAGCAGATAGCAAGATGAATTTTAGTATCAATATTAAGTTATCAGGTAAAGTCCCTTTCTAAACCGAAAAAGGTTAAAGTCAAAATAAAAAGTTTTCACATTTGTGTTCCATATGCTTAGTGAAACTTTGAAACTGAAAATTACTACATCTGGATCCCAGATTCAATGATATGAAGCGTACTTATGGTGTAATGAATATCATAATTTTTTTTCACGCTCGCGATGAAATTTAACATTATTCTTTCTCCGTTCAATATCATCCAATTAGATATAATTTTCTACAGTGAAATATAAATTACTGTAATTAAATTTTAAATGTAATAATAAATTTATTTTCTGATTCTCTCATGACAAAAACAAATAAAACTATAAAACATCTAAAAAAAAAATCACTTGAATTAATCATTTGTACTGTATCTTTTTTTGTATTTTTGTTGCATTAAAAACTTATTTATCTTCGTAATACATTTAGTTTTATTTTCTAACAATGAATCATAACATAATTCATTTAGACAAAAATTAATGAAAAATAAGATATATTGCATCGACAGCGTTACTAAAATTAAAGCACAATTTTTTTTTAAACTTTTGTCAATACAAATTAAAATAGCGTTTCCTAATTACAGAACATAATCCTAAGATCCTTTTTGTATTTATTATTTTAAACATTTGAAATATCACTTTCCTGTAATTTTATTCGATGTTAAGTGGATATTTTAGATTTCGATTGATTAAAACTTTTTAGGCTATAATAATTAAATACCGTTAAATCAATACAACAAACAAATACATGTAAAACATTATGGTTGTGCTATAATGCTCCGTTTTCGATGTTATTTTTGTGAGAAAGTAGAACCTCTTTAAGTCAAACCTCGATAAGTCGTAAACCCCCCACACTCGAAATTTTTTGAAATATTACCCTTCAAGGCCCCAAACGTCCATTACTCTCGAAATTTCAACCCTCTATAAGGCGAAATAATTAGTCAATCCCCACAAGTCATTTTGGTATATATTCTCCCTCCGTAACACGAAAAAAAAAAATTGGACCTCTGTATCTCGAACATTAGCAATGTTTGATTTTACAATCATTTTTACTACCTTTTACAACTCGATCATTTGAAACTACCTCTATAGCTTGAAGAAAAATAAGTTACCGACTTTAAGGATTTGCCGACAATGCACGTCATTGTTTCTTAGAAAACAATGTGTGAGAGCATACAATAAATAGAATAAGCTAATTCTATGAAATGTTCTAAATATTCTAATTCAAAATAAGTTATTTCCTTAGAAATCTAAGAAATTTTTAGTTCTAAAAGTCGAATATTTCCTTAACTAAAATCGCGTAAGTCGAAAACTCTGCAACTCGAATTATTTGGCGTCTCCTTGAAGTTCGACTTAAAGGGTTCTACTGTAATATGTAACACTTACTTTTTATCATTTAGTAATAATTTCTGCTTTTTGCACTTTTTTTTTTTTTTGCATTTTCTTCCAATGAAAATACTAATTATTTTATTTCTTCATTTCCTTCTCTACAAGAGTAGAAAATTTATAATTTTAAAAACAAATTTATTTCTTTCACTACACTTAGAACAAAACAAATTATATTCTTCCTAAATGTTCATTTATCATTAAATTCAAAATTACTGCTTCTTATAACACAAGGATAACGCTTTTAATTATTATAAATTTTCATTAAAACTTCTTTTTTTTTTTTTAATGCAAATTTTATCAATAAATAATGTCAGAAATTATTGGAAAATATTTTTAATCAATAAATCAAAAAATGTAAAATTAAATTTCAAAAATAATTTTTTCTAAAATGAAAAAAAAAATTAAAAAATAAATTTATGAACAATTTCGTTTTTTTTAAAATTTGTTTAATTTAAATATTTTCTATAATCGAGAAAATAATAGTAGTAACTTTAAAATACAATAATTTCTTTATTTTATTTTTATTTTTTTTAAACATTTTATTGAATAGAATCTATTTAAAATCGAAATCGCACCTTCTATTATAAGTGTAAGATTTTGTATTCAAATTCTATTAGGTGATAGCTTTGAAATCATAAAGTAAAAGTTGCTCTATTTTATACATTATAAAATATAAACTACTGAATTATATAATAAATTAATATATTTAGAATTTGTTATATTAAAAAGCGCTATGCTAAGCAAATTAAATTAAATCTTTTAATATTAATCTAACAATAAAAAAAACAAAAATAATTTATTCAAAAAATCGAAATACGAATTGAAATTGCAATATTTTACAATAATTTTATTCCATTTAAATTATATACGGTTGATTTCATAATTATATATAATTATTTATTTTATAGTTTTTAAGGCGATTAGTAGGAATTTTAATATTTTTGCCCGTTTAAAACGGCGATTAGTATTAATAGATATTTTCTACATATATCTTTATGATTTTTAGTTATTATAGAAACAATTCCTATTGCTTTTGTGCTTATATCTATTTATGTAATAATTACTAAAGCACCATTTTAAAACAAGCTAATGATATTAAGTAAACTATAATCTTCTTATAAACAATTTGCATTTAAAATGCTTATATCTATTTATGTAATAATTACTAAAGCACCATTTTAAAACAAGCTAATGATATTAATTAAACTCTAATAAACAATTTGCATTTAAAATGCTTATATCTATTTTTATGTAATAGTTACTAAAGCACCATTTTAAAACAAGCTAATGATATTAATTAAACTATAATCTTCTTATAAACAATTTGCATTTAAAATGCATCTATCTATTTATGTAATAATTACTAAAGCACCATTTTAAAAACAAGCTAATGATATTAATTAAACTATCGTCTTCTTATAAACAATTTGCATTTAAAATGCTGTGTAGTTTCTGTGTTGCCTCTATAAAAAAATGATAATATAAAATATTTATGCAAGTGTTTATACAAGAAATTAAACAAACAAAAATACAATTTTAAAATTTTATTGACTTTCAACAGGAAACAACATAATCGTCAATTGAATCACAAGAAATTTTTTAACAAATTCGTGCACAAAATTTATTTTAACAAAAATCAGTCTAGGATCAAAATTATTGATTAAGTATCACATAATTTAGATGAGTTAAAAAATACTTTCAATTTCATCACTATCTATTTCAGCTGCATTGATGCATACCAAACATATGCGAATAATTTAAATATACATTAATCATTGAAAACAAATTCAAATGTAAATATTATGGAAATTCAATTTAATATTTAAATGAATTTATATGGCACATTTCACATATATCCATAAATGTATTTATGTTTAAAAAGTACAAAGCTGTAAATTAAATTTATTAATAAGCAACAAAGGAAAAAAAATAGTTAACTTAAAGTAAATAAAAAAATTATTTTACAATTAAATCCAGCGCAAATGTAATAATAAAATATATATTAAAAAAAATACCAGAATATATAATAAAATATAATTAGTAATTTCAAAAAGAATAACAAATAGTATAGTACAGTATTTTAAATTTCTTTTTGGAACAAATTTCTTTTAAATTTGTAAAATTTCCATATATGTATATAACAATATTCCACATCTTTCTTTCTTTCTTTTTTATTTATTTGATTGCAAATGTATAAAGATTTGTTAAAAACTTATCCAACAATCTAATTTATCACAAAATGTAAACATTTAGATTTTCATCAAGATTTACAAAATCAATTTATTTCCAAAATTTACATCAATGGTGCATAATTGTTCTACTCGTAAATAAAGAGTAACTTACCATAGTATCAACGATAATGCAAAACTTTCCATATATCCATTAGTGTATTTAAATTAAAAAGTACAAAGTTGTAAATTAAATTAATTAATAATAACCAAGGAAAAAATTTTTTTTACTTAAAGTGAATGAAAAAATTATTTTGCAATTAAATCCAGCACAAAATGTAATATCGAAAATATAATAAAAATATCGGAATATATAATAATAATATAAAAATAGCTCATAAAAATTTAATTAGTTATATCAAAAAGTGCAACAATAGCAGAGAACAATATTTTAAATTTCTTTAAAAAAAAAATACTTCTTAAATTTTCACATATATACCCGTATCACAATATTGCACATTTTTTTTTTTTTCATTTGATTGCAAATGTATAAATGTATAAACATTTGTTTCTAAACTTTTCCAACAATCACTTCTAAACAGAATTGCTTTTACCGTACCACAAAATACACAACATCCACACTTTCACCGGGATTTCTAAAATCTATTTATTTCCAAAATTTACATCAATGATGCATAACTGTTTCAAAAATAAAGAGTGACTTACCATAGTAACAAAGATAATGCAAAACTTTCCATAATTCAACCACCCTAACTATTCATGTTAGTATAAATTACAGGAAGCAACTTCCCTAAATCTGCCCTCTGAAGTACTTTGCGAGTTTAAAGAAATAGATTTTCCATACTATCAGAGTCCACAAGTTTGCTTTCATTATAATTCAAAGTACAGTGCTTGATCAAACGGTAGCATAATTCAGGCAAAGGATGAATAATTTTTAAGCTGCGAAAACTGTCAATGCCTCTAACTGTCTTGCAGCATTATTAACACAGGATTCACCATCATGATACTCATCATAGAAGGTGAAGATCCTGGCAAGTCTTTCACCATGGCATAGCTGTTCTTTTCCCTCAATTTCCATTGCTCCATTTGTATTGGTTCAGTTCGACGAAACCAAAGGGACAATCAAGTTACCAATTCCTGCAGGATAAAATTCGATGATCAAAGAGCAGTTATACATTATTGGAAATTCCGGGCTAGTCACATTCACCTTTCTCCCATGTATACTTCGTAAGAGTTTTGCCGACTTCCCAAAAATATTTCGCCATTTAGTTGCATGGTTAAATATTTACAGCAACAAAACAAATCCGATAGCTGTTGAATGTTGATGACTTTACTTGCAGAATGTGAGTTTTAAAACCATACCGAGGATTTTATCAATAGGCAGATAGCAAGATGAGATTTAGTATCATATTAAGTCTGGGAAAGTCCTTCCTAAACCGAAAAAGGTTAAAGTCTAAATAAAGGTTTCCACATTTGTGTTCCATTACGCTTAGTGAAACTTTGAAAGTGAAAATTATTAAAGCTGGATCAAGATTCAATGATATGAAGCGTACTTATGATGTAATGAATATCATAGTTTTTTGTCACTCTCGCGTATACATTTAACATTATTCTTTCTCCGTTCAATATCAAAAATTAGATATATTTTCTACAGTGAAATAAAATTACTATAATTAAATTTTAAATGTAATAATAAATTTATTTTGATTTTCTCATGATCAAAACAAATATAACTATAAAACATTTTAAAAAGTCTCTTGAATTAATCCCACTTGTACTGTATTTTTTTTTTTTTTTTGTATTGTTGTTGCGTTAAAAACTTATTTATCTTTGTAATGCATTTAGTTTTATTTTCTCTCATAATTCATAATTCATTTAGGTAAAAATTAATCAAAAATAAGATATATTGCGTCAACAGCGTTACAAAAAATAAAGCACATTTTTTTACTTTTGCCAATAGAAATTAAAATAGCGTTTCCAAATTATAGAACATAATCCTAAGATCTTTTTATTTATTATTTTATACATTTGAAATGTTACTTTTCTGTAATTGGATTCGATGTTAAGTGGATATTTTAGATTTTGATTGATTAAAAAAATTTTAAAAGGCTATAATAATTAAATACCGTTAAATAATACAACAAACAAATACATGCAAAATTTTATGGTTGTACTATAATGCTCCGTTTCGTGTTGAGAGAAAGTGAAATATATTTAGATTAGTAAAATAACAAGCAAATATTTTTAAACACGTCTAAGTGTTTCTATATACAGTAGAACCTCTGTAAGTCGAACTTCAAGGGAGGCGCCAAATAATTCGAGTTATAGAGTTTTCGACTTATGGAGGATTTCGACTTACGCGGACTTTTTAAGAAATATTCGACTTGTAGAGGTTTACATTCTTTTAACTTATTTTGAGTTAGGTAAAATAAATAAAAATTCAAGTTACAGATGTAATAAACATGTTTTATTTGCAACTTAAAAGTTATATTATGTACTACAATAAAAAATCAAAATAATTCCGAAACAACCTTAAAATTAAAAACATTATATATTAAAAAAAAAAAAGTCAGTTATTAATATTTTTTATTTATTTTTTTTATTTTATTTATTTATATATATATATATATATATATGTATTTTTTTGCTTTAGACAATTCGATCATTCTATATCTATCTATAGTATTATCTAAGCTATAAAGAGCAAAAATTCTTTTTCTTCCGAGTTGCCATTTCATAGAATTGGCTATTCTATTTACTATATATTCATACATTGTTTTCTAAGAAACAGTGACGTGCATTGTCGGCAAATCCTTACAGTCGGTAACTTATTTTTCTTCGAGCTTTAGAGGTAATTAGTTTCGAATGATTGAGTTGTAAAGGTTGTAAAAAGGATTGTAAAATCAAAACATTGCTAATGTTCGAGATACAGAGGTCCAATTTTTTTTTTTTTTTTCAAGTTCAAAATGGTTTGTGGGGGATTAACTAATTATTTCGACTTATAGAGGGTTGAAATTTCTGAGTAATGGAAGTTTTGGGGCTTGAAGGAGGTTTTCGACTTATCGAGGTTCGACTTAAAAAGAGGTTCTACTGTAATATGTAACTTACTTACTTTTTATCATTTAGTAATAATTTTTGTTTTTTGCGCTTTTTTCATTTTTCTCCCAATGAAATACTAATTATTATTTTATTTCTTTATTTCCTTCTCAACAAGACTAGAAATTTTATAAATTTTAAAAACAAATTGCTTTTATTTCTCTAAACTTAGAGCAAAGCAAAATTATATTCTTTTCAAATGTTCATTCAACATTAAATTCAACATCACTGCTTCTTATAGCACAAGGATAACACTTTTCATTATTGTAAATAAATAAAAAGTACTAAGTTTAAAATATAATAATAAATTTTTCTCAGATTCTAGCTCTTGATGAAAACAAATAAAATTATAAAACATCTAAAAAAAAAGTAACTTGTACGGTATTTTTTGTATTGTTATTGCATTAAAAAACGTATTTATCTTTGTAGTGCATTTATTTTCGTTTTCTCTTATGATTCGTAATTCATTTAGATAAAAACTAGTGAAAAATAAAATATACTGCATCAACATTATAAATATTAAAACGAGTTTATTTTATTTATTTTTTTACTTTCAACCATACAAATTAAAATAACTTTTATGATATTGTGGAACATAATCCTAAGATCATTTTTATTTTTTAAGATTTTTTTCTTGCACACGATGACATATTTCCAAATAATGTACAGGTTCGAGTTTATCATCATTTCAAACTGAAAGTGAAAACAAAAGCTCCAATTCTTAATCCACTAAAATATGAACAGATTTTATAGATAATTTCTCATCAAAATGATGGACAAATAAAATTATTGAAAGAAAGTTCTTAATTAAAAAAAATCACGATTGTTTTGGGATCCATGACATAAAAAAAGATTTATCTTTAAAAAAGACAAAAAGCTTTAAATGTTTTATAAACATTAAGTCTTAATCTTTTTTTTTTAAAGCTTTATGTTTATTTTTGGTGCCCTCTAATTCAATCTGACATTTCTCATAGGAATACATGGAAAATATTATTTTTACAGAGATTATTAATGGAATAGTTTTGCTCAAAATTTAAAAAAAAAACCAACAGTATTAAAACAGACAAGATTTTAAATAATAAAATTCGAAATATCCTGTATTATAATTATTATCTATGTTATAACTATTATTATTTAATTTGCCAAAAAAACGAACAAGTATTATTAATTGATTTGAATTTTTAATAGTATTGTCTAATTCAGGGGTGGAAATGCATCATAACTCCGCGGGCCGCATATATAATTATATATCCCCACAGAGACCCACTACATACATGTTTTTGGAGTGAAAAATTGAAACATAATAAATTATCATCATTGTGTTTATTTTTATTCTTACATATAAACATAGATAATATAATAATAATGATACTAAACGCAGACTGTAAAGAAATATATAACACTAAATATGAAATATTAAAAAATATATAAATAAATAAAAATAAATATAAATGAAATAAAAAAATGAAATCATTAAAAAATATTTATTTTACTAGGACGATATTTGTTTCTCCACTCATCATTTCTTAAAATATAATTCAATTTTTCTGCAAACTCATAACTGTAAACTCATAAATAAAACAGGCAATATCTGCCCTATATTCGCAAGAATATTGTTTTAAAATCAAAATTAATTTTTCTCATAATTACGACAGTTAATTTGTGAATATATGGATGCACACATAATGTATTTTTTAATACGTTGGTTTTCACTACTTTGGCCATTATAAAATAAATATATTTTGTAAAAGTGTGATAAATCTCACGGGCCGGAAATGTTTAAGGTGGGCCGTGGGTCGGCCGTGGCCTTCATCTTACTAGCTAGTATCCATAAAACGAAAAAAGATTTTAAGAACTTCTAGCTTATGATAAAAACAAGAAAAAGGAGAGAAAATAGAATGATAAGAACATTTAAGATTGGCTTAAATTTCTTTCTTTCAAGTGTTATGGGAAAGTGCAATTTGCGAGATCCTAAACTGGAAGTAGATAGCCCAAATCTCTTCAGATAAAGAATGAAACATTTTTTTTTTTTTTTTTTTAATTCTTTGAACTAAAACGTTCTTCAAATTATCAGTCCTTAAGAAGAAAAATCTACTTGAAGAATAACTCTTTTAAAATGTTTTGTCATATTTAAAGACGATAGTGTATTGATAAGTTTTGGTGACAAATAGAATGTGATAGTGATAAAGAGTTGGTTTCGAATGATCTCTGAATGACTCGGTCTCTGAATTTTATGAACCCAACATAAAATTGTAAATTTATTTTTAACATTGAAACATTCATATGCTTATTTATATTTCAAATTTTAACTATAAGCAAATATATATAAAATATTAATAAAGTTATTATTATATTTAAATCCCAATTTACATCTCTCTCTTTTCCCAATTTCTGATTTGAGTGTTTAAGCCTCTTCGCCTGTTCAATGATTTAAAAAAAAAAATATTCATGGAAAATATTACGCTGTTGCTGTTACTACTGTGTCCAAAAAGTAAGACCAATTTTCAATTTACAATTCCCGGAGCTTATGGAATTTCAATTTTTTTTTTTTTTTTTTTTTTTCGGTTGCTGGCACTATCCTTGACATCTATGTGAAATTTGACGTCAAAATATTCATTAGTGTTTAAGTTACGCTTGTCTTTGTGAGACACTAAAAGTTATTTCGGCAATTTTTGAGGTGTCTGAATTAATTGAGCAAAGAACTTGCATTCCATTTTGTTTGATGAAATGTATGGAATGTTGCAGAAGACATTAGGTGATCATTCCTATATCGAAAAGAATTGTTTAGAAATAGTATAAACAGTTCAAAGAAGTCAGAGAACGCGTTCAAGACGAAGTGCCCTCTGGTCGACCATCAACCTCAACAATCGAAGCTCACATCCAAAAAAATTAAAGATTTAGTGCTTGCAAACCGTCGATTTACAATAGAGACCCTGATAATGTTGGAATTTCAAAAGGATCGGTCAATTCCATTTTGGGCCTCAAACGCGTCAAATCTCGATTGATACCGAAAACACTGAATGCGCCAGCTCATACGCATTGATTCTTCGTGACTTTTTCGCCAAAAATGAAACCCATATCGTTCCACAATCATTGCATTCACACCGTGTGACTTCTAGCTACTCCCTAAACTCAAAAGACCATCCGGAGACACCGTTTTGAGTCGATTGAAGAGATTCAACATGAATCGCCACGTGCTTTGAAGGTCATCCTTGCCGATGACTTTGTAACATGTATTGAGGATTGGAAAACAATTTGGCATAAGTGCATTGTGTCCGGAGGGGATTACCTTGAAGGCGATGAAATAAATTTGGAAGAATAAATAAAGAGTTTTTGAAAAAAAATAATAATTGGTCTTACTTTTTGGGCACAGTAGTATAATGCAGCTTGCACTAGAGAGACGGTTAGTCTTTATGCCATGAACAAGGGCTGCTACTCTGTTACTCATTTAGCCATTGCACTACAGAGACAGTTCGTCTTTATGCCAAGAACAAGGGCTGCTACTCTGTTACTCATTTTGCCATTGCACTACAGAGACAGTTCGTCTTTATGCAATGAACAAGGGCTGCTACTCTGTTACTCATTTAGCCATTGCACTACAGAGACAGTTCGTCTTTATGCAATGAACAAGGGCTGCTACTCTGTTACTCATTTTGCCATTGCACTACAGAGACAGTTCGTCTTTATGCAATGAACAAGGGCTGCTACTCTGTTACTCATTTAGCCATTGCACTACAGAGACAGTTCGTCTTTATGCCATGAACAAGGGCTGCTACTTTGTTACTCATTTTGCCATTGCACTACAGAGACAGTTCGTCTTTATGCAATGAACAAGGGCTGCTACTCTGTTACTCATTTTAGCCATTGCACTACAGAGACAGTTCGTCTTTATGCCATGAACAAGGGCTGCTACTCTGTTACTCATTTAGCCATTGCACTACAGAGACAGTTCGTCTTTATGCCATGAACAAGGGCTGCTACTTTGTTACTCATTTTGCCATTGCACTACAGAGAGGAGCAGTTCGTCTTTATGCAATGAACAAGGGCTGCTACTCTGTTACTCATTTAGCCATTGCACTACAGAGACAGTTCGTCTTTATGCCATGAACAAGGGCTGCTACTCTGTTACTCATTTTGCCATTGCACTACAGAGACAGTTCGTCTTTATGCAATGAACAAGGGCTGTTACTCATTTAGCCATTGCACTACAGACAGTTCGTCTTTATGCCATGAACAAGGGCTGCTACTCTGTTACTCATTTTGCCATTGCACTACAGAGACAGTTCGTCTTTATGCAATGAACAAGGGCTGTTACTCATTTAGCCATTGCACTACAGACAGTTCGTCTTTATGCCATGAACAAGGGCTGCTACTCTGTTACTCATTTAGCCATCGGTAGGGATGACCTTCAAAACGCATGGCGATTCACGTTGAATCTCCTCAATCGACTCAAAACGGTGTCTCCGGATGGTCTTTTGAGTTTAGGGAGAAGTCACACGATGTGAATGCGATGATTATAATATTGGTGTGTAGTCCTCAATTGGGAATAAGAACCTTACATTGCTAATATTTCATTTGGGTTCTTCTGCTATTCTAATAGCCTCATGTCAGAATTCCCTCTTCCTTAAAAAAACCATAATAAAATAAATAATTATATATAATTATAAATTGTGCAAATTACTTAAGAAACATATTATAATTGTATTATTATAAATAGTTTTTTTTTTAAAAATAGTGCAGAATAATTTTGATTGATAAACAGTTACAAATGCAAAAGCAATATTAATTCATTTCATAATAATTAAAAATCACAAAGATATATGAAGAAAATTTTATTTATACTATTCTTCGATTTAAAGGGAGCAAAAATATTAAAATCCTTCTTTCTTAAAAAAAAAAAAAACATAATAAAATAAATAATTATATATAATTATAAATTGTGTAATAATATAAACCAATTACATATAATTAAAATAGAACAAAATTATTATAAAACAAAAATATTGCAATTTGAATTCGCATTTTACATTTTTTAATAAAATATTCTTTTTCTCTGTTTATTAATAGATTAATAATAAAAAAGATTTGATTTAATTTGTTTATCATAGTCTTTTTTTAAATAAAAAATTTTTTAAGTAGTTTATTAATTTGTTATATAATTAAGCACTTTAGATAATATAATATATCTAAAAAAAAAAAATGGTATGATATAATCAGGGCCTGATTTTCCTAAAGGCTAAATAGGCTTCAGCCTAGGGCCTCAAGACCAAGAGGGCCTACATTCAAATTGTTAGCAAAATTAGAATTACACTAGTCTAAAAACAGTAAACACTAAAACACTGAATCGAAAATAAGGAGAAATTCTACACATATGACTAATAAACAAACATAAAAATTTATTGGTTAAGATCATTGGTTTATCGGTTTGGTTTCGTTAAAACTTAAAATTCTTTATAATTCTTACTTAAACTTTAAATGCGAATTATTATGAAATAAATTTATCTGAATTGAATTTGCTTTTTTATTCTTCAATGTATTGAATATATTTCATTTAATTTGATAGAAAATATGATAATTTTTATTGCGTATTTTATTTTCGTAGTCAAAGATTTTTATTACTTGAATTTTGTTTCTTTGTAAATGTTGTGTGTAATGCTTGATAAGTTATTGTTACAAGTACTATATAAAGTGCTGAGAATAAATGTCCAAATAAGTGTTGTAGACTTTTTTTTTATTTATTATCCGTGCCACATTTTTTATAAAGATTAGTACCAATCACAACATGTTTCATCTAACATATTGATATATATCACAGTAATGATGTATTTTATTATGTCTCATGTAATTTACAAACTTAAAAATGGGAGATGAAAGGGCCTCATAAGAGGAATAGCCTAGGGCCTCTTTTCATTTAAATCCGGCCCTGAATATAATGTACAAAAGAAGTGCCTTTTTCAGTTTACAGTTTCAAAGCTATCACCTAAGGTAATTTGAATATAAATTCTTACACTTCCAATAGATGGCGCCAAAAATTTCTTGAAGTGCAATTTAGATTTTAAAAAGAATTCCATTGAATAAAATGTTTGAAAAAAAATTATTGTACTTTCAAGTAAATATTCTTATTTTCTTGATTATAGAAAATGCTTAATTAAGAAATTTTAAATTAAATAAAATTGTTCACTTTTATTGATTAGCATAAATAGAATTTTCTTCGAATATCTTTGTGATTTTTAATTATTATGAAATGAATTAATATTTGCATTTGCATTTTTAACTGTTTATCAATCAAAATTACTATGCACCATTTATTTAAAAAAAAGGTCGCTGATAATAATACAACTATAACCTGTTTCTTAAATAATTTGCATTTAAATTCCAAAATATTTTCTAGAATGCCGCAATAAGAAAAATAATAATGTTAAATTTTTATGCAAGAAAGAGTTTAAGCAAGAAATTAATCACACAACAAACAAAAATACAAATTAAAAAATTTATTGACTATCAACAAAAAAACAAATACATCATCAGCTGAATATGTGGCACAAGAAATTGTTTTATAAATCTGTACAAAGTTCTACAATAAAAGTTCTACAAGTTATTTTAATAAAAAAAAAATTTCTAGGATGAAAAATACCTATTAAATATGGCAAAATATAAATATAATTTAGAAAAAATACTTAAAATTTTAAAAAATACATTTAAAAATATTTTAATTTCTTTAATTTCAATTTCAACTAAATTCAGGCATAACAAAAATATGCGAATAACTTACATCAATCATGTAAAACAAATTCAAAGTCTATTTGCATTTGAATAGTGAAAATTTAATTTAAAGTATTTAATTGAATTTATATGGCACATTTTACATATATCCATTAGTGTATTTACGTTAAAAAGTAGTAAGTTGTAAATTAGATTAATTAATAACTAACCAAGGAAAAAAATTGTTAACTTAAAGTGAATGAAAAAATTATTTTACAATTAAATCCAGCACAAAATGTAATATCAAAATATATAAATATCAGAACATATAATAATAATATAAAAATATATAATAAAAATATAATTATAATAATAATATAAAAATATAAATAAAACAATAGCATGGAACAATATTTTAAAAATATATAATTATAATTAGTAATAAAAAAAAGTATAGTCATGGAATTTTTAACATATAAGTACACATATATACACGTATCACAATATTGCACATTTTTTTTTTTTTTTTTTTTCATTTGATTGCAAGTGTATAAATGTATAAACATTTGCTATAAACTTTTCCAAAAATCACTTCTAAACACAATTGCTTCTTAACTTACCACAAAATACACACATCCATACTTTCACTAGGATTTCTAAAATCTATTTATTTCCAAAATTTACATCAATGATGCATAACTGTTCAAAATAAAGAGTGCCTTACCACAAACTCAATGGCATTGCAACACTTTCCATAATTCAACCACCTAACTATTCAAGTTAGTATAAATTACAGGAAGCAACTTTTCTAACTGAAGGTTATTCAAGTTTTAAAAAGATAAATTTGCCTTACTATGACATTCCACAAGTGTGCTTTACTTTATAATTCAGTCATTCGAAATATCCATGATAGTGTAAATCAATCGGTAACATAATTCAGGCAAAGAATGAAAAATTTTAAACCGGTGGAAACTTCCAATGTCTTCTAACTTTCTTACAGCATTGTTACCACAAGATTCACCATCATGATAGTCATCAGAGAATTTGTAGATCTTAGCAAGTGTATCACGATGGCATAGCTGAACTTCACCCACGATTTTCATTGCTCCATTTGTATTCGTTCGAATTCGACGAAAAACAGGAAAATCCATGTTACTAATTCCAGCAGGATAAAATTTGATGATCAAAGAGCAGTTATCCAGTATTGGAAATTCCGGACTAGTCACACATTCACCTTTCTCCCATGTATCCTTCGTGAGAGTTTTGCCGACTTCCCAAAATACTTCGCCTTTTAGTTGCATGGTTAAAAATTTACAGCAACAGAACAAATCCGATAGCTCTTGAATGTTTACGATTTTTACTTGCAAGTGTGAGTTTTATAAGCATAGCGGAAGATTTTATCAATAAGCTGAAGGCAAGGTCAGTTTTGCTATCAACTTTACGTCATCAGGGAAAATACCCTTTCATTAATCGAAATTAGAGACGCAGCGGAAGAGACTTGTGATTAGGATTTCGTGACAGAGCTGTCAGGATTATTATGAAATGAAATAAGGAGTTACTAAAATCAACGATCTCAAAAATGTTTTCACATTTTATGTTTCATTGTGCTTTATGAAACTTTAAAAGTGAAAATTACTGAATCTAGATCCAGTAATCAGTTGTATGAAACGTACTTAATGATGTAATGGCTGTCATAGTTTTTTTTTCATGCTCGCGATAAAGTTTAGCATTATTCTTTTCCCGTTCAATATCCAATTAGATAAGCATTTCTACTGCAAAACAAAAAGTGCTAAATTTGAAAATATAATAATATTAAAATATGTTTTTCTCCGGTTCTTTCACGATGAAAACAAATAAAATTGTAAAACATCTAAACATATCACTTGTGCGATATTTTTTGTGTTGTTGTTGCATTGAAAAACATATTTATCTTTGTAACGCATTTATTTTTGTTTTCTCTTATGATTCGTAATTTATTTAGATAAAAATTAATGAAAAATAATATAAATTGCATCAACATCATTACAAAAATGAAAGAGCATTTTTGTTTTTTTTTACTTTCAATAATACAATTTAAAATAGCACTTACTAAATTGTACAACACAATCCTAAAGTCATCTTTATTTATTAGTTTAGAGATGTAAAATATTACTCTCCGTAAATTGGATTCTAAGTTAAATGGATACTTTAGATTTTACTTAATTAATAAGTTTTAGAATTAAAGATAAATTTATTACTTAACGTATTTTTTTTCCGTTCAATACCGTTAAATAATACAACAAACAAATATATGCACAATTTTGTGGCTGTACTTTACTGTTTTGTATTGAAAGAATACGACAGATTAAAATTTGTTAAGACTAAAAATTAAAATTAAAAATTAATTAAAATTAAACAGCAAGCAAATGTTATTTTACAATATAGCACACATATATGTGTGTGTGTGTGTATATGCCAAAATAAATCTTACATGATTTTTTTTTTTCTTCAAACTACCCTTTTACTACCTTAAACTTGTTAAAAACTGACGAATTTGGTACGATTTCTTGAATAAAAGTGTTTTCCAAAAATTCTGACGTGATTTTTTGCAGTTTAAATATTTGTCATTTAAAAAACTGCCTTGATTATTGTTTTTAAAATTGTAATTCTTGGCTTTACTATTTTTATATATTATCTAACGATATGAAATCACATTTATCATCTCAAAAAGCTTTCTTATCACCTATAAGAGGATGAGTCTTTTAAATATGAAATGTACAATCTGTAAAAATAATGCATGTTGATAAATGCCTTTTTTTCCCGAAAAATAATTAAATGAACTTCGAAACGCTATTGTTACCTAATAAGAATATGATTATATACACTTTTCCCAATTCATTCATTCGTCATTGTTACTCTAATTATTGTAATAATTAATTGTTATTGATAATTATTATTTTAAACATCAATCATAATTTGTTTCGATTAAAATATTATTTCAGCTTTAATATTGTTAAAATTTATATATCTTTGCGAGAAATTTGATATCCATTCTGTTCGCATGTGAATGGCATAGATAAGATCTTTTTAAAAGATCTCAGAAAAGAGAAAAAAAAAAAAACACCGTTATCATTTAATTAGTGATTATTTCCATTTGTTGAAATATTTCTGCTTTTGGTTGTATTTTAAAAAATTGGTTGATGTGAACTCAAACAATCGATTGCATGATATTCTGCAGTTTATGTTATCTCAGATTTACATATTCATATCTTGTTTACTTACAAAAACATATTATGAAATTCAATCTATTTAAAAACAATTAAAAAAAAAAATGTAATATTATTTATTTGAGTTGAATATTAATTATTATTGAACTGAATATTAATTATTATTGAACTGAATATTAATTATTATTGAATTGAATATTAATTATTATTGAATTTAATATTAATTATTATTGAATTAAATATTAATTATTATTGAATTTAATATTAAATATTATTTGGTTTAAAAATTATTGCTTTTTTTTAATAAAGCACTTTTTAACTTTCCCAAAAATATTGCCTATATTATAATTAGGCAATGATAAAATGAATAATGTAAAATAATAAATAATAATAATTTAAAATTTTCATTTTTTCAAAATTTTAAAATTAATAATTTCATTTAAATAGGAATTTGAAATAAAAATAAGCTTTTTCTAAAAAAAAAAAAAATTAACAACAATTTATGAATTTGCACTGTTTGTATTTAATAAAACGATATTGAAATAAATTTTTACATTCATTATTTTTGTATAACCTCATCATATCTAAATAATCTGCATAAAAGTTAAATTTTGGTAATTATTTGAAAAATAGTCATATGAATAAAATAATTTTTTTCTTTTATTTACTATTTTTTCGAATCATAATTCAAGAACTCAGACCTTAACTGTGGCGAATTATTTAAAATTTAATAAAAGATCTTGAAATAATAATCAACATTTTATTGCCTTTTGAATAAAGTAGTAAATAAAGAGTTTTAAAAAAATTGGTAATATTCGAGATTCTTAAAAATAATTTTCTTATTAAGGTACAAAGATTTTATTGAAAAAAAATATATCAAATTTTTCTACTCTGGTTGACAGTAATTCTGGAAAATGGATAATCGTAGATGTTTCTTAGCTGTACTTAGTTATGCTAAAGACGCATATAACTACAAAGTTACCCACCTGGATCAGGGTGTGGTTTTTTTTTTTTTTTTTTTTTTTTTAGATTTTTACATATACACAAACATATTTCACAGATAGTAAAATGTCTTGTTTGATGTACCTCTATTTACTTTCAGTTTTATTAACAATCGATTTTATTAATGATAATACAGATTCTAATAAAAATATCAAATAACAGGTGAGCTGAAACGTTCGTTTTAGGCTGACACATAGATGCCGCAAATCAACATTAAAAAAATCACAGCAAAATCAATAAACCGGACTTTGCACCAGGAGAAATCATTTGCTAAATTTAAACGATCGAAATGAGCACCGAGGACGATGCACGCAGTGGACGCCCCAAAGAGGCTGTTACCGACGAAAACATCAAAAAGTCCACAAAATAATTTCTGATAAACGTAAAGTGAAGTTGATTGAGATAACTGAGATCCCTAAAGATATCAAAGGAACGTGTTGGACATATCGTGAATGAATATTTGGATATGCGAAAGCTCTGTTCAAAGTGGGTGCCGCGTAGAGCTCACAATCCACCAAAAACAACAACGAATTGATGATTCTAAGCAGTGTTTGGAGCTGTTCAATCGTAATAAACCCGAATTCTTGCGTCGATATGTGACAATGGATGAAACACGGCTCCATCATTTTCACGCCGGAGTCCAATCGACAGTCAGCCGAATGGACTGCACGTGATGAACACTAAAAATGCTATAACTCACATATTAATAGTGCAACAGCTGTCAAATTTATACACGTGCCTCTTGAAGGTTAGGGCTAACTAAAAATCATATGGATTTAATACTAGTAGAGCCACCTATGTGTCCGCCTATGAACTTTTCAACCCACCTGTTATATATCAGACTTGTCAAAACAAGTTTAGCGAACTTATTTAGTGACAGGCTTAATGGAGACTCGCTACTCTTGCAATTTGCAATTTCAATGCTGAGGTGAGAACCCGAGGACCACTGTAAGTAAATAACTTCTCTATTGCAAATAATGCTGGAATAAAAGCAAGACTAAGAACACCATTAAATTATTTAATTATCAATTCCACAGTAGATTTAACAAAACATATTGTTGTCAGCAAATCATTATATACACATTACGATGTTCTAAAAAATATGGCTAAAACAGCTAGCCTTTATTATAAATAATCATTCATTCTAGTTAACAGGAATAAAGTACTCATAAAAATATTGTCTATACTTTTTATTAACAAAATTATTATCTGTACTGCTTATTTACAAAAATATTTTCTATACCGTTTATTTAAAAAATGGAAATAAAATATTATTATAAAAAATTATATTGCATAAGTATTTTTTATAATCAAACATCATAAGTATATTTTATCTTTTTTCCACTATATAATCAAGTTTGATTATGGAAATAGAATTTGTACAAATTCCATAATAAAAAAAAATTATAAACGTTGTTAATTTCATTACATAATAAGTGACGCATCATAATCAGTTGAAATTAAACATGGATTTCAGATTTTTAAATATATATATATATTTTTAGTATATATAGTTAATTCATAAAAAATGCTTAATAACTTAATATATTCAATATTTTCTTAAAAATACATAAAATGTATAATTGAATAATATCTTATTAAAATTGGAACTGAAACTGTGTTGCGTAATTAAAGATTTCTTAGAAGTAAACATGAAAAACTGCTGAACCTAAACTTTCGTTTTCAGTTCGTTTGATAAATTCTCTCAAACAACGAAGCTTGATAAAAGACATTTTCAAGAAGCATGATAAAAAAACAACAAAAAAAAATGATGGTTTTATTTACATTTCAATTTATGTTTCCATTCATTTCTTAGAGTACAGTGATAACTTAAGTATATTTTCTTATCAGAAATTATTGGCTTTAGTGTCAAAGATTTCTAACAAAGAATGCCTTATCATTAGCTTATAAAGTTCACCATCTATTACAACTTATTTGTGAAAGGAAGTAGAATCAAAACAGAGAAATCAGCTGGAAATTTGTTAAACCAATTAACAATTAATTAAAAACACACGCTATCAGATTTCTAGATTAATATCGTAACAAATATTTATACTGGATATCCCTGTATATATTTTTCTTTTGGTTATTCACTACTGATAAAAGTTGTATCAGTGTATGTCTTAATGAATTTTTAAGATTAACTGAAGTTAAATTGTTAAAAAAATATATATATATTTTACGAATACAGGGATAAATATTCAAGTTATTCCTTTTTTATCTTTAAATAATTTCACTTAAAAAAAATTGTTTTAGTGTAATTTTATGTCTTGAAATTGTCTTTTTGTTTTTTATTTGTATTGATTTTCAGTAACCCTATAATCTTTTTTAAGTTTGCGAAAAAAAAATTTTTTTTATCTTTTTTAAAACTATTTATTCTTACTTTCTTATACAAAAAAATCAATAGTTGTCATTCCTATATAAAACTTTATTCCATATCTTTCCGAAACCCCACATTTAAAGCTTTTTAATCCATGTTTGTTGTCAATGAATATTTAAGCAGTAGATTACATTTTAAAAATAAAAGCCATTTAATTAAATATAATTAAAGGTTATTTTAAAATAAAACTAAAATTCCCTGAAGGGTTTATCTTGAGGTCATTAGACACTAGAATGGTAAATACGCAGCAAATTCAGTGTTACCCAGAGGATGTGACGGGGGGGCTTAAAAATTCCACTCACGTTTTACCACAGCAATTTGGAATGATGAATTTGAGATCACTTTAAAATCAGAATTTCAATAGATATATTGCAAATTATTTTGCTCAACATCCAATGTATATTTAATGCCCATTTCTATGGTAAAGCGAAAAAGCAATCACACAACTGGAAAGAAAACAAGTAATATAAAAAAAAAAAATATAATGTCAAATCCTACTTTTTAATACGCTTTTATTAGTTTCACCTGTATGTTTGTTTGTTTGTATGTATGTATGTATGTATGTATGTATGTATGTATGTATGTATGTGTATGTATGTATGTATGTATGTATGTATGTATGTATGTATGTATGTAACTGACTCTTTGCGCTCGATTTTTGCCCTACTTTAAGCGATCCGATTTAATTTAAACATTGTAGACTTATCTAGGACCGACGACAATAAAATATTTTGATAAGTTTATTATCTCATCATGATTAGGATCTCCAGATTAGTGATTAAAACACACAGCCTTTGAAAAGTCATCTTGATCGGCGCATCATTTTCCCCTGGAGATCTGCTTCTCCTCATACACACTATATAAGCTGCAAAAAACATTTACAGACATCTTTCAGATATTCAAACCTACGTGGGACAGCGGCACAACGGATAACGCGCCTGATTAGGAGATTCCCTGTTCGAATCCTGGCTGGCTCGACATATTCGCCTTTAGCTTTTTGTTTTACTCACACTTAAATTATTGTAAGAACTATAGTTCCAGTCCTCCGTACCGGGACCTCATTTAAATATTGTAGTTTAAAAACACTAAAAACATGCTTTTAGAGTTAATCAAACTAAAAAGTAAATAAATTAATAGTTTAAAAAACTAAAAAACACGCTTTTAGAGTTAATCAATCTAAAAAGTAAAAAATAATTGTTAACATAAGAATAAAATGACCGACGAGAAAATGAATGTCACTGTTCTAAAAGCGTGGGGTGCTTTGTATGACATTTTTAAACTAACTCTGCATTTTGGAATGAAACTAGTGAAAAATTATAACGATTGATATCGAGCACCCCACGCTTTTAGAACAGTGACATTCATTTTTCTCGTTAGTCATTTTATTCTTATGTTAACAATTATTTTTTACTTTTTTAGATTGATTAACTCTAAAAGCGTGTTTTTTAGTTTTTTTAAACTATTAATTTATTTTTCACTATATTGCAGAAAGTCCTTTATAAATAATTTAAAACAAGTAATATAAAAAAAAAAATTTTAAAGTCAATTCCTACTTTTTTTTCACTATATTTCAGAAAGTCCTTTATAAATAATTTACATTCATTTTTTTAAGTTTATCTGGCCCCAACTATTGGTAGATACATGCAGCTTAAATCTAAAAAAAAAAAAAAAAAAAACTCAAATGAATTAATTAAATTTAATTACCGAATTAATATTTGAAAAAACTGTATTAACTTCAAGTGTCATTCACTACAAGTTCTAAAAAAGTGTATTGAACTTGAGTGGATGAATAAAAAGTATTTTATGAACGATTGAAAATTTGAACAATATATATATAGGGAGACTGTGAGCTAATACAGGGATCTCCAAACTTTCCAACCTTAGGGCCATACTGTTTACTCCAGTAAGTACCAAGTGCCAAAACCGTTTTAATTTTTTGCCATTATCTATAATTTCTAGACTAGTCGCCGAGTCCGCGCTCTGAGCGAGCATACGCTTTTGCTAAATTCGCTGGTTCAGTTACTACAATTACTATTGTGTGTATCGACATGTCCGTGACACTTGACGACATCTAGTGGTTAAAAGCGGAAATATGTAGGTATAACTACTGAGGGTAACCGCGAGTTGTTCACTAACTAATAATGTTAGTGGGATTCATTTCAATTATTTGTTAGTTGTTATGTTTAAGTTAAATTTTCTGCGTATTATGCTTGTCATTAAGCTTTACCTAACAAGTCAATAAATCCGAGTTATTGTCATTCTGTGTTTTTTATCCAACTTATTACAGCAACAATAAGCTATTCGCTGTCGCGGACCGGATTGAGGACACTGGCGAGCCGAAGTTTGGAGACCCCTGAGCTAATAGAAGGAATTGAAAAATATATATATATATTTAAGAATAGACCAAGAGTCTGCTGTCTCGCATATAATTTAATTGAATATACTCAAGGATGGCATCTTGATTGTTTTTCAAGACCTTTGATCGTTTCCTCGAGTCCAATGGATAGACATACCAATTTACAGATTAATCGTGCTCATCTCCTTTATTTTCATGTTGCTTGTTGAGTTTCGATCAGGGCATTAGTTCGTAACTCAACGTACTATCAAAAAGCAATTCCGGTCAAAATCCTTCCTCCTCCTGAAAAAGTTATAGAAAATAATATATGTATATAATATATATATATATATATATAAAAATTATATATATTATATAAAATTATAAAACCCTTTTGTAATTAAACTTATTTTTACAAAATAATATTTATTAAAATATTTTTTATATATATTTTTCCCTTTTAAAGTTATTTTGAAAGCGGGAAAGTGGCCATTATAAAAGTGGAAGTATTAAAATCTTAAAAATATTATCTGATAAATTCATTTAATTTTTATATACTTTATTTAATGTCTCGCTGCATCCGTAATATGTATATGTGTATATGTTTGTGGGGGGCGCTAGTTTAGAGATTAGAAATAGTAATTCCGATTTCTTAGGTACTTGAATACATGACTAAGATGCACGATTATTTAAAATAATGTTCTGTTAAAGATGAATATAAAAATTTGATTCCTTTAAAATGAGTTTTTATTATATTCTTAAAAAAAAAAAAAAAGACAGAAAAAATAGGAAGCCGGTAAAAATCAACACATGATTTACTCTCGGATTGTCATATGATACTGAAGCAATTATTTTTATTTGCATATTTATTGCAATAATACAGTTGATTAATTTCCCCACTGGTATTTCTTGTGTTCTTCTGATAACAATTTTTATTTAAAAATAAATGAATAAATAAAACATATTTTGTGAAAGTAAATGTTGTTGTTTTATATCTTCATTATCAGTCATCATAATGATATCTTTTAAAAATACTGAAACTAGTTTAATATGCGAATTGCAAATTGCATCATTTACTGATAAAAAAATATATGCGCAAGCATATATGTATTCCATGTTTTCTACTGGACACGTGCAAAATTGAAATTCTGATGTTTGCTTGTGGCGCCATCTACTGTTATAATAAAGATTAATATTTTTTATAGTTAAATTTACGTAGAACTACAGTTCTGAAGAATTAAAATAATAATAATAATAATATGATTGATCTCATGTTAATATTTAAATATTTTATAGTAAAAAATTAATTTAATTTTTTATTGAAATCTACATGTTGCTATATTCGTATTATTGCATTTCCATAACGAAAGTTCAAAGAATCAGACGTTTGTACCACGAAAGTTAAAGTAACTTCTATGAATTTAAAAAATTCTTTTAAAACATTTATAATAATGCTGAGATATCTTTAGAATTAAATTCTGCCGCATTAAAATAAATATAATTTTTGTTAGAGATGGATTCAATATTCACGAAAATGTGCTCATTCAATATATAAAAAAACATGCGTCACATATAAATGAAATGAAAAACACAAAATTAATTCAGTAATAAATTTAATTTTAATTTTAAAAAACAGTGAAAAGTTTTTTTTAATTAATAAAAAAAATTTTTTTTTTTTTTTATGCAATTAAAGAAGTTTCTTTAATTGCTATGCCACGAGTTATTTTTATTGTTTCACAATTATTAATTAAACTAAAGTTTTGAAATAATCATCCATGTGATTCATTCTTCTATAGAAATTGTTTGATTTTTAACTATACAGAAAAATTATTTGTATATGATAAAAAGCAGTAGATTCATTTTTCTAAATTTTTGAAGTTAATATCTAGCAACTGAAAAAAAAAACGTATTTCTTATAAAATTTTATGAAGAAACTTTAAAATATTATTTTTAAATTTGACAATCAACCGATAATGCATAGCCAAAAAGATTCAAGAGAACATCTAAGTAAAATATAAACTGCATTCAAAAGTTATTTTTACCTGATTAATTCATTGAAAACTATTTTTAAATTAAAAATGATATCATATTTTTGTGTACCATGTTTCAATTGACTTGTTAAATTTAAAAATTAATAGTCACCATAGAATTTTCTGAAGCTATCTCTCACTTTATTGAAAATAAAAATAATTTCGAATTTGAAGGAAAAGAAAAATCAATGTGAAAATAATATTTTCACATTGATCAATCATTGACACAATCATTTGTCACAATCATTGACAAATCAAATAAATTTTTTAAACCATTAGGCATTTTAAAATTGAGCTGAATTAAGTTAAGTAGAGTTTGATAATTAATTTTAAAAAAGAAATTAGTTACCCAGTTTAAGTTTTAATTAAGAAGTATATTTTAAATAAATTTTAATTAAGTTTAAAAAATAAAAAAAAAATAACAAAAAAAAAAAAAAAAAATGAAAGAGTGCAAATATTTAATAACGATAATTTTCGATTCCTCACCAATTTTAATTGTAAATTATTGTAATTTTTATGTAAATCATTATAAAAAATACAATAATCATTATAAAAAAATCTCTAATTACATTTAGAGAGAAATCGAAAATGTTGCAATATATAGTATTGCATTTTAATATGATATCAACTGATGGAAGTAGTGCTCTCTGACATGAGATCTGCAATTAACATTAAATTTCTTCGTTTTTGAAGTCGTGAAGGGATATAGATTTGAATTTGAGTTGCTCTCCTACATTTAAATAGCGAATGTTATCATTTGTGGGTAGGTCAATAAAGATTTTATGGAAGATTGCGATTTATAAATAAAAGATTTAAAGATCGATATAAAAGATTTAAAGAACATAGAGTCAAGCAATAAAGGATTTAGACAGAAAAAAAAATCGTTCTTTCAATAATAAGCTATTAAATTATAATAAATAGAAAACACGAACAAATATTCTGCTTTATAAACACTGGACATAATTCACTTTCAATTTTACCATTCTTCTACTTTACTGGCGCAACAGCCCATGGTGGGCCAAGGCCATCTGCCTACTGGCAGATTTTGAGATAGGAGATGTTTTCTTTTTACGGCGTAGGGTTGTCAGCCGTAGGCCCAACACTCATATTGTACCGGGACCTACGGTTTAAATTGGATTCCGAACCACTACAAACATCCATGGCACACCTGCAAGTAGAACCCGTCAGGCCTTGAACCCGAAACATGTGGCACCGAACGCCAGTCACTGGACCATCAGTAACAATTTAACCATTACAGAAAAAAAAAAAAATTTGATATTAAAATATTTCAATTCGATTACAATCCTTTAATATGTCGCGTTGAAATTGAAAAGATATATGGAGTGTTATTTTTTTTTTTTTTTTTTGTAAAAGTGGAGCTATCATGTTTGATAAAATTTTGCATGGATTTAAGATGTTATTTTCTGATATTAAGTATTGCAGTGATTATGCAGCTGTGCTGATATGAAGTCATTTGCCAGTTGACAGCTCACGCGGGCATAAATCTGAAAACACCTAATCAAATCAAGTGAAATCAAGCCAGTGGAACTGCAGATATGGAATAGATTGAGCATTATTGACAGTAATTTGGAACAAGCAACCAGAAGGGTGGCATTTGAGAGCTTCTAACCACTTATTATTTCCACCAGCTCAACAAAAATACACTATAGCCTACTTATTTATCGTTCCCATACTAGCTATAATAGACTCAGGAACTTTCGATTCGGCATCACATGTTGAATTTCGAATCGTTCCCACTCTATGACCCTTCTATTCCCCGGGCCAGCCTAGGCAATTGGGTTGATTATTTGCAGATATGAAAAAGTTTGATTTCATATAGATATTAAATGATAAATTGTGGCAAAGCCGTATATCCTTTTTTTCCCTCTCTACTAACGGAGTTAAATCATAATCATTCAATATTTACTGTACCAAGCTGACACCAACTCATATATACTGAAACATAACAGTAATTTGTAAAATGCAGCAATTTTTAAAAATTAATATGCAATGAGATGTTAAAATGCGTTCTGTTTTCGAATTTTCGCTGTATATGATGATTTTCCGTATTTTATATTTCAAATATTATAATTGAAAGATAGCTTGAAATTTTTTTTTTTAATTATTTGTTATTATAGGAAATATTAAATTAGAACTTTTATACGTTTTATTTGTTTGAAAGCAGATGTTTAAAATCCCTCTAAAGTAAACGTGTAAATAAACATATTTATGGCATATGACACCTAGTTCTTGCTTATGAAATTTAATATGCACTGATTTTCGCCAATGCACAAATAAACCCTTATTCCCATTATCATTTCATTTTTTTTTTTTTGCAATAATTATGAAATCCGTTTAATTTGAAACAAGTTATTGTATTAGTATTGGAATTTAGTTAGTAAGAATTTGTTTAACAATTCAAAATTCTTTCAAATTTACAAATTAGAAATTTTTAAATTAAATGTAAAATTTTAATAATTATATTTGTTAAAGTATATAATTTAATTAATTTAAGTAATTTTGATTATTATATGTGAATTTAACTGATTTTGTCCCACTGATCATGGATTAATTTAAATTTTTAAAAGATGAGATATCATTTAAAATTAATGTATTGACAACTTTTTTTTATATGACAGTAAATCAAGATATTGTTTTAATTCCAAAAATTAGCATACTTGAGAATAAGTATTTCAATAATATTACTGAAACAGACATTTTTATGAAAAATAGCTTTGACAAAATAAAATTTTATAGTGATTTACAGTTAGGAATATCAGATTATGAGGCGCAAAATTATTATAAATGTGGCAAAAATCACAGTGATATTTTGTAATTAAAGCAGCCTATCATGTGACGTGATTTTCATCTCTTTATTTGATTATTTTCCAAAAAAAAAAAAAAAAATTAAGAAAAAATTATTTTACAATACCCTATATAAAAAAGAACTCTGCCGTATTAAAATTTTACCATATTTTCATTATTGACTTATAGTAATTGACTTGCATAACTAGCACTGCACAATTTGGTATAATAATATAAAAAGAATAAATTTTGTTACAAAATATCAATACAACTGTGAAAAAAAAAATCAATATGATATTTTGTCCTTCTCACAATGATAAATTCATAGTGATATGATTTTCAACGCATCTCTAAAAGCTTGGTTCATGGCCGTCACCCTCATTTTTGATGGATGGCTATTATTTGCTGTACGGTACTGCCCGCAAGTAGTGTATTGTGAATAAGAGATACTAGCAAGCGAGAAACAGAATGAGGAAATGATTTTTTAATTTTGATCTTTAAATTATTATTGCTTATTGTGATGATTATGATTATGATGTCTAGTGTTTACCGCAAACTTAAATAATGGTTTCAATTTTGAACGAGCATTCCCAGGGGGCGATATCTGGGAAATTCGAGTCCTACTTCTTCCTCTTTGATTTCCATGATGGTCTTTCACATACAGGCGTTTATTGTGTTCATCGGTGATATAAACACGTTCACAATTCATTAGGTCACTTAGGTGTTTGCTGTACTTTCTTTTGTTATTAAGTCATTTCCACTTTATATAAAATCAAAATGATTGCATTCCTGTATAATTAAACGACTTATAAACTTGTATATATATATATATACACTATCTGGAAGAAAGTGACGGGACACCCGTCGAAAAGTAGAAAAGTCGACAATACAGCTGACACATGCGCAATAATAGATATCACGTGTCAGCCATATCCTATAAATACTCTGTGGAGTCGACTAGAGTTGTTTTTTGTCAAGATGCCGCCACGGAAAGAGTTGTCTGAGTTCGAGAAAGGTGTGTTGGTTGGGTTTCATCTTGCCAAAGTGTCAATTAGGGAAATATCCGTCTCCGTAACTGCTCAAAATCAACTGTAGCACGTGTTGTGTGTCGCTACAAGACTGAGGGACACTGTCAGAACAAACCCCAAAGTGGACGACCTACAGTTCTCACCAGCAGGGACCGGCGGGTGCTCGTCAGGGAGATTCGAAGTAACCGTCAAACATCCATGGATAACATCGCTAATGAGTTTAGACAAGCCACAGGTGTGGCCGTTTCGACCAAGACTCTTCGTATCGAGGCCCATAAGTTAGGTTACACTGGACGTTCGGCGGCCCATAAGCCTTTGATTACGAAAACCAACAAAAAAGCGCGCCTTCGATGGGCCAAAGACCACCGTACTTGGACTCTGGATGACTGGAAACGCGTCCTTTGGAGTGACGAGTCACGATTTACCCTTTTCCGTTCCGATGGACGTGTTTGGGTATGGCGTTTACCAGGAGAACGCCTTTTGCCCGAGTATGTCGTCCCAACTGTTAAATTTGGTGGAGGAGGATTGATGGTATGGGCCTGTTTCTCCTGGTATGGGGCTGGCCCACTGGTGAAGGTTGATGGTGCGATGAATGCCGATAGATACAGTGATATTCTCGACAATCATGTCCTTCCTACCTTGTGGGCAACGTACGGTATGGATGATTGCTGGTATCAAGACGATAACGCAACATGCCATGTTGCAGGAGGACTCTTGATTGGTATGTGAACAATAACGTTAAACGCATGGAGTGGCCGGCGCAAGCCCGTATCTTAACCAATTGAACATCTCTGGGACGAATTGGACCGTCGGTTGAGGGCCTGCACCCCACTCCCCAAAAGCAAGCCTGAACTATGGAACTTTCTGTTAAACATTTGGAAGGAAATTCCTCTTGCCACTATGGCTAATTTAGTGGAAAGCATGCCCAGAAGGGCTGCAGCTGTGATCGCAGCCAAAGGAGGCCCTACCTCCTATTAATTTTAATAAATATGGGTTTATGTCGTTATAGTGTCGTGTCCCGTCACTTTCTTCCACAGAGTGTATATACAGAAAAGTCAGTGACAACAGAAATGATGATATAATAATCTTGAGCTATTATCTAGCGTTTTGTTGTTAAACAACCCATTGAAGTGCTCAGTGGATCAACTTATATTTTTACAGAAGTATTTTTAGACATGAATATATATAAAAAAAAGACATTAGGCAGAAATGATTTAATTGATAACCTTGATGCTTGATTATAAAGAAACTTTGAAAGAGTTTTTTTTTTTTAAATTGTAAATAATAATTACCTCGTTTCTCAAGTTTACCCTCTTACCATTTCTCCTCGTTTTCATCTTTTTTGAGTGTAATCCAAGAAAGAAGAAAACGAGGAGAAACTTTCTTCTTAGGAGAACGCTTTCTTCATTCTTGGATTGCAACCAAACAAGTAATATAAAAAAATAATTTTTAAAGTCAATTCCTACTTTTTTTCACTGTATTGCAAAAAGTCCTTTATAAATAATTTTCATTCACTTTTTAAGTTTATCTGGCGCCATCTATTGGTAGATATATGCAACTTAAATCTAAAAAAAACTAAAATTAATTAATTAAATTTAATTACTGAATTAATATTTGAAAAAATGTATTAACATCGAGTGTCAACCACTACAAGTTCAAAAAATGTACTTGAACTTGAGTGGATAAATAAAAAGTATTTTATGAACGATTGAAAATTTGAACAAGATATATATAGGGAGAGTGTGAACTAATAGAAGGAATTTAAAAAGAAGACAATGATGCTGACCATGAGCGAATTCGAACGACATCCTAAAGACTAACTGAGCACGTTACCACTTGATCACGAATTGGAAGCATCTTTATATTGAAAATCAAATAAATAAGCTACTGATAGCATAAGCCATATAATTCTACTGTGTTCATTGTTGGTGCAATGGAATGAAATGCTCAAGCCTATTTGGATCAGCATATATTTGTAAACAAACATTTTCCAGTATGAATTTTAAAAATCATCAGATAGAAACCATTTAATTAATCACTTTGCTGCTTAGTTAATACTTCGTTCCTCCAACTGAATAGTAAAACATTTATTAACTCTATGTAATATCCCCCATGAAAAGTTTTATTTTCTTTTTATTTTATTACATTTTTTTTTTCTTTTCATTGATCTTGTAATCATATATACATTGAGCAAATTTATTTATTTTTCTTTTGCGATTTAATCAACAATTTGTATATGGAATCATCGATCTCCACAAGTCTATGCATCCCTTTTTTAATTATTTTTATAATTTTTTTGCTACAAAGAAGAAAAGAAAAAAAAATCTGTAAGTCATTTGTACAACTAAGGCCGAGTCAAGGGCATGTCATTTATTTTCAAGCAAATTCACTTCAGATTCCAACTGCTCTATTTAAAAATTTTTATAATTTAAAGTTTTCATATGATGGATGCCTGGTAGTTTTTCCTTCTTTTAACGGGGAAAAAAAAACAGAACAGCAGACAATCTTGTATGTAATTTAGCGAATTTTTTAAGCCATGTTTATTTAAGCTGAAATATATTTTTAAAGTTCCTTTCTAGGGAAAAATAATGGAAAAAAAAGTTGTTCTAATAATTTTAAGAAGATGACTATATTTTAAGCATAAGTCATAAACATTATACAAATAAAAAAAAAAAATAATAATAATAAAGTTCTCACTGAAACAGAATCATTAGGACGAAAACAATTTTTTACCAAAATTAAAATAAGAAATCAGAGGAGACTTAAAATTGTCACATACATTACATGCATTAAATTACCTTAGATCACAAAATTTAAAAACTGTACTAATTTTTTTTTTACGTTTACTTTAGCTGTAAAATAAAACAATAAATAATAGCAGTATAAATTGTCAGAGATGTTAGTCAACAAAATATGTCTAGTATATAATTTCTTGGGTAATCATATGTATGTCCCTCTAACATAAAGGCATCTAACATCAAAACATCTAACATCTTTTTTTTTTTTATTAATGCTACCATTTACCCAATGTCCTAAAAGGACATTGAGTAAATGGTAGCATTATGAAAAAAGATGCTGTCATTGTATAATGTTATAGCATAACATAGAAATTTTCTCATACAGCTTCATTAACTGAGTCGCTCAGAAGCCATTGCTGTTAGCCCATTTTTGATATTTTCTGATTTTGTAAATTTTAATAGAATAAAAAAAATTATTCTTAGTTATTAAAGGATTTACACATTGCTTCGTTTTTTTCTAGGTAAGACGGCCTTTTTTGTTTTATAGCTTCTGAATATGTTGTATAATAATTTTAGAAGCCATTGTGAGTAAATCCATTTTTATCAATATTTTTTTACATACATTTTGAAAAAGAACTAAATTCTTCTTTCGATATTTGTTGGCAACACTGAAAAACAACAAATTCATAATAAAATTTTTATTAAGTGGACACAGTTTTTTGCCTAATAATTGCTGGTTTTTCATTTATAGAAACTCATGAATAATAATAATAATAAATCAATATATTTATAATCCTAACAATTGGTATCACATAATTCAAAATATTGCAGGGAAAAAAAAAAAAAAATCATCTTTTCACCTCACCCTTTCTTTCCACAAAACCATTGAAAGACGTTATTATCAACTGAAAATAATCAACAAGTGGGCTAACAGTCAATTGGCTTAATTTAAGGTGGATAAAACTAAAAATATCAAATCAAAGCAGCATTAAGTTCAAATATAATTTTGACAAGGGTGATACCTTTCAGGTAATTGACATAAAAAAAACAAAACTAAAATAGATAAACCAGCAATTAAAAAAAAAAAAAATCAACCATTATTATATCCTAATGATAATACAATTTCAAAAGAAACAAAAAAAGACATTATGAATTTATTAAAATATATACTTCCAATAAAACACGACTTTTACAGGACATTACGGACAATACACGGAAATCAAAATTTAGATTTAGATAACTATGTTTTCATGAATAAACATGAAACTTATGACAAAAATATTATTGTATTATATTTTTCAGCTTGCAAAAGGTAAAAGTCCTAAAGAGATATTGATTTTACATTATTGATAGGACAGAAAACTCTAAAAGGATCGTAAAAGGATCGTAGTCCGATAAAAACTTAAGTCCTAAAAGGATATAGCATGTCTAAAAAAATCCATGAAATGAATAAATGTATTGTAAAAAAAAAAAAAAAATAAAATTATAGATGATGAAAATGATGAAATTGTAGAAAAAATTAATGGTAAATGTTAATGATGAAATTGCAGAAAAAAATCTTCATAAAAAAAAAAAAAAAAAGTCCTAAAAATATCCTATGTCCCTCCCACATAAGTCCTAAAAGGACATTGGTTAAATGGCAGCATCATAAAAAAGATGTTCAGTAAATACTTACGCTTTTATTAATTAATTTTAATAATTTTCTCACATTTTTTTTTTTACTGGATTTAACCACAATGACTTCTGAGCGACTCCTTTCTTATTCCTATTTCATGTAATCATATTTCTTTAAGAAACAATTGGAGGCAGTAAAATGTTAACATATGCTCATTTAAACCAAGTCCTAATATTAAAACCACATAATTCCCAGTATCGCAACACAAAACACAATTTCTATGTGTATTTCTCATTTGCATCCATTCCTCAGGACATAACTTAAATATCTTATTGGGTTGACAAGAAAGTATTCATTTCAACATTTAAAAGCATTGCGAAATCCGAAAGTATTTTCTTTCCAACCCGATATCTTAAAAAGGTAGTTCGCAACTGTCTCCAATGGCTACACCTCATCACCATCGATCAACAAGCTGGCTCATCAACGTCATGCAGTATCTCGTCTCGAAAACATCAGGAGATGCTTTCCTGTCACCTTAATTTCCATTCCCTCCCCCTCGTCCGTTCACACACAAGCTGGAAGAGAGCCACTCTGTAGGTTCTGAAGCATCTTCATTTGGCCTCAATAACTTCCAAATTGTACAATATTGGCCCTTATGATTAAATCCAAGAAATAAAAATAAAATTTTTGTATGCAGCCTTTGCATTCATCTCATATGAGCTACAGTACTCTTCATATTCGTCTGTTTCCAGTTGTATCAAGCTGTAACAGTACTTGTAAAACAGTACTTGTAAACAGTACTTGTAAAACAGTACTTGTAAAACAGTACTTGTACTTGTTCTATTTCATTATTTTCTGCCAACATGAATTCATCCCGTTTATATATATGTTGTGTGTGTGTGTTTAAATGCGGCTACGAAGGACAGTGTATTTACATTTGTCACTAAAATTGCAATAATACTGAATATAATTTTAAAATTAGATATTAAAATCTTATTAGATATTCGGGCTAATAAGATTTTTAATTGAATTGTTAACTATTTGAATTTTTTTGTTCGTTGTTAACTATAAAACTATTAACTATTTGAATATCTAATAAGTTTCAAATCTACATTTGCAGTTTTTTTTTTTTTTTGTTAACTATTTGTAATTGAAATTATTCAATATTGTTTTCCATTTTGTGATATAGCACTAACCAATTCCATTTTGTGATATAGAACTGGGGCAACACAATGACCAGGCATTACAAATGCAGAACAAATCTCTTCTCCGATTGAGTTTTGGAAATTAGCACAGGATACAAAAGTATGCCAATTTAAAGAAAGCAAGGTGTCAACTATTTTCAATTTTTGTTACAGCATATTTTTACGAATGTTTATACTCAACTATGAAGTTTTTTTTTTGGATCAAACAATCGCTCACAGTTAACTAATCAGCATTTTAAAAAGCAGCCTTGATAAATTGCATACTAGTTTTTAAAAAATTATCAAAGCAAAGTCGACAACTTGCATTGATTAAATGTCTTGTTTATTTTATTATTTTTGTTTCAATTGTATTTATTTTATAAAAATTTTTTCCTCTGTTTTTGTCTATTTGATTTTTAATAAAAAATACATATTAGCTGTTGTGCCAAATTTTTTAAAAATATAACATAATCAGCAAAAAGAAAATATCGAACCTGTTTTCCTAATCTCTGCTCATTCTTAGTATATATGTTACAGATAGAAATGGGAAGTCGGTTTAAAAAATTCGACTTTCAACTGTTTTATAAAAATAACTTTTATTTTTCCAAAATTCTAGGAATTAATGTTGAACTTAAATGTTAAGCAAGCAATTTAATTGTATAATTCAATAGCACAACTAGTAGCGAAGACAGCTACTGCTTTATTTGCTTATCAAATTAAGTGTTGGGAGACTTTGCTTTGCACTAAGGCTTATAAAAAATTATCTTGGATCAATAATGAAAGATCTTATAAATTATTCTATTATTAAAAAAATAAGATTTACTATATTACAAATATAGAATATTTTTGCATAACATGTATAATTTTTTTTTTTTTTTGTCTTAAGCTATTCTCTAATACTTTGGGACCTGTTAATTTTGTGTTATTTTTATAGGATATATGTATTGTTTGAAAGTAAATTTGGAGTACAAGAATGTCTTGCACGTTATTGCAAATACTACATCTTTAAAATTAATACAAAATACATTGCTAATGAAAAATGTTTTTATAGATATGTGTTTCAATAAAACATTGAATTTATTTAAAAATTCTTTTAAATACAGAAGATCTCCCTACAATAAAATTACGGAATAATAGAGCTAAAGATCATAGTGCATAAAATTACGGAATAGATCAGTAAAGATCATAAAGTACATAAAATTTCATAAAAAAATAGCAGAAATCGGATCAAGTCATAGTATAAAAATTCGTCTCAGAAAATAGCCATTTTTTCGACTCAGGAGCGGCCCAGTAGTTTTTTGGCCATTTCCCCAACTCCTGATCTTATTATAAAAAAAATTATAACGTTTATAAATTTTTTTTTTTTTTTTTTTTTTTCTGAATTTATTATTACGTTACAAAGATTGGGAGCCAATAGTTACAGAAAAATTCTTATGTTATTGCCATCAGTATTTCATGCCACAAGATGGCGCCAACCTTTAAAAACTAACTGGCACAATTATGTAATTTATTTTTTAAAAAATAAGGTAAAAAATGTACAGTATTAGTTTTCAATTATTTCGAGTACTATATTTATGATTTATTTTCTTAAATGGCATTATCATGTTCTAAAAATAAATGCTAACAAATTAAATGTAAAAAAAAAAAAATTTTTGGGAATTTTTCGATAAGATTGATTGCGTTATTTAGAGAATTTATAGCATTTAAATTAAGTTTTATAAAATCTCAAACCGTTAATTCTATACAGATATTTTTCCTTTGTGAAGTTTAACAATATTAAAAATATTTTACTTTCTGTAACAAGCGAAGCATGGTCATATTTAGTAGTTTCCTACATATTCGAAATAAAAACAAAATTTATTTTCAGTGGAAGTTTATCATTAATTCTTGATTCGTTTGAGATGTTATTTCCTTTCGTATCAAGGAAAAATGTTATTTTTCAACGAAACAAATTTTACAATAACTTAATGAAAATTTAAACATGTCAAATATTGATCCACAAGACCAGATTTGAAAATGTTTCATCAGAAGGAGTCAATCATGTAAGTAGATTTTTCCTCAAGTAGTATATATCATTTCTGACGCTCGGGGCCACAGGTTTCGGATTTGAGTCCTGGCGGTATCATGGATATTTGCAGTGGTTCGGAATCCACTTTAAACCGTAGGTATCGGCCTAATATGATTATAGAGCGTTGGGCGTAGGGAAGACAACCCTACCCGTAAAAAGAAAGCCTGTCTCAAAATCTGCCAGAAACCGAAAGAAGAATTATATATCCTTATTCTTCTTTGTTGAGCATCTGTGAGTCTCATATACCATTTATGTAGCCCGGGAACAGTCCATTGGCAGGTAATAAAGGAAGGATAGTGCCTTCCAAGAGAATTTTTAGGGGTAACTACCCTGCATTTACTTGTTGTCTTAGAGAAAATTCCCATGAATAAAAGACACTTTTTAATATATTGTCACAATCGCCATCGTCCCCTGGTTTCTGAAGACATATCATCATTGACAGAATGGTGTGAAGGAAGAGTTAGCACTTAATGTTACTATAATCATGCACCTTTCAGCTTATAGTACAAATTATAATAAATGCTTATAAAGATATAAAAATGTAAGCAAGTAATATAAAAAAATTTTAAGTCAATTCCTACTTTTTTTCACTATATTGCAGAAAGTCCTTTATAAATAATTTTCATTCATTTTTTTAAGTTTATCTGGCGCCATCTATTGGTAGTATATATGCAACTCAAATCTAAAAAAACTAAAATTAATTAATTAAATTTAATTACTGAATTAATATTTGAAAAAACTGTATTAACATCAAGTGTCATCCACTACAAGTTAAAAAAATGCATTTGAACTTGAGTGGTTGAATAAAAAAGTATTTTATGAACGATTGAAAATTTGAACAAGATATATATAGGAGAGTGGAGCTAATAGACGGAATTGAATGATGGGCAAATTTCAAGGTTTAACCCTCATCAACTCACACCCCATCGACTAAAACTATTAGACATATCAAAAATTAATAATTTGAAATTTGAAACAGAATATGATTCAGGATCTTTATAGTCTTTTTTCTTTTCTTTTTTTTTTTTTTTTTCAATTATTCTCGTTAAAATAAAAGACGACTCAATGAATATGAATGGCTTTATCCTCTAGGTTTTAATTTAATGCTTTACTTTAAAAATTAATTTTCAATTTTTTTTTTTTTTTTTTTTTTTTTTTTAAACTTTTTCTTTTTTTAAGTCATCTAGAATTGCCACCAACTACATTTTACTGAATGCGAAGTGTATTTTATTCTTCAAAAAATCAGTATATTTTGCAGAAAGTCTGTACTAAATAAGCTGTAGGATTTACATGTATTAATTATAACGAAAAAAAAAATTACAGAATTGAAAATTTCTTGTAACCTAATACAGGCATATTAATTTATTCGAATATTATTTATTTCTGTCAGTCATATTAATTTATTCGAGCATGATTTATTTATGTTAAATATATTAATGTATTCATAAATGTCAAAACCGTACATGGTTCTATGCAAAATAATGAATAAAAAAATTGCTGTCTAATATCATTTTACTCTTTGCAAACTCAATGCTGGGATTTTTTCTCGATAGGTATTTTTCTTTCAGTTTTGCTGCTGTTTTAAATAGTTTTAATTATTTTAATCACTAACTATTTCTCAAGGATTGAAGATTAAAATGCTTTTGGAATCATGAATTGCGAAACAAACTTAAAATATTTTAATTTGATAGCAGAATTCAAAGGAAAAATAATTTCAAATTAATTTCTCGATGAATCTTCATTTTAACAAGAATATTTATTTAGTAAATTGGTGTACTTATTGATTCAATATTGCAATTGACTAAACGCAGTTTCGTAAATTTTGTCTACATGTAGTCACATTTCTGGGCCTAAAATAAAATAACCTTTATACTAATTTTTAATTCTTTTTTGTTAAAGTGGTAAATTCTAGGTCGTTGTAAATTCGACCTCCCAAAATATGTTCTTATTTTTTTAAATTTTTCATGAGAAATCTGCGCATTACTGGCTATTTTTGTAGAACAATCAGATATAAAGGTTTTTGTTGATATTGTCTTCTCGGTATTACTGTCTTAATGTAAATCAGGAATACACATAATGCATATCAACACTGGGTGTATGAATCAAGACCACAAAGCGTATGAGCTTTCGATAAATTATGAGAAAATTTGCTCAAAATTACATAAACAAAAAATAGAAATATATTGACATATGTTTCCCTTTTTTTTTTAAAATCCAAATGCAAAATTTATTTCGATTTTTTTTCGATTTCTTAATGTTAAGAAATACAAGTTTTTCAAATATATATGTTAAACAAAAGGGTTTAAACAATTTAATGTAACCTCTCAATGTTTTGTAATTGCTTTACATTACAACATCGCTAAAAGTTTGCCAGTTAATTAGTTTTAAAATGTATTTAAAGTTTGAAAGTTTTAGTTATATTCAATTTTAACGAATTTAATTTGAACTGATTCAAGTGAATCTTCGAACAAAATTTAAAATAAGTTACAAAATATCGGCGATTTGACTGTTTGAAATTCAGAAAATAGCACTGACTAATGATGATATCAAATAATAAATATTTTCATGTCTATGGGCCTCGTGTGCCACTGATGCATGCCACAAAAAACTCATTGATGGGCATGACGAGGAGAAGATAACCTAGTGTTTAGCGCTTAATGCCACAGGTTTCAGGTTCGAATCCCGGCGGTGCTATGGATGTTTGTAGTGGTTCAGAATCCACTTTAGACTGTAGGTCCCGGTCTCATATGATTGTAAAAAGAGCCACGGAGCCAAGTCAGACTTCTACCTTCGGGTGCTCCATCACAACAGAAGCTGCCCCCTTTCCCTCCATCCATGAGTAGGTACTCATGGGATGTCCGTCCCACCCAACAGGATACTGAGGATTAACACACAGGAGAAGACTTTTAGAGGTAACGACTCCTCATTTGTGTGACTTATGAGAGAAAACCTGGCAAATTCAAATCAGGCCGCCTATGTTCATGAAATGCTTTAAATACGTTATCACAATCTCCGATAGATACTATGCATTATTATTAATTTTATGTTTTTTTTTCTCCTTTAACATGCATTAATTTTTATTAAAATTACTATCTTGTAAGTACACTCAAAGACGATATTTTGACGGCACGTTTTTATTTATTTATTTTCTGCTGAAAATTCTAAGGCATTCTCAAAAACTGTAACTAACAAACTTAGAATATGTTGGGAGAAAAACTAATAGTAAAACGGGCCATAAGAAATAAAAAATAATAATAAAGTTTTCTTAACTTTGACGGCATTTGATGCAAGTTAATTCACGAGAACATACTTTTAAAAAGGTATCCACATTAACGCTGAGTGTAGCAGAAAAAGTAGCGAAAATTTCAGGTTCTACGAAAATTATTATATTGTGAAGAATAAAAAATATATAATTTTTTTTTTTTTTTACATATATACAGCAAAACTGTATCTACGAGTTGTATTATAGATACGGCCAAATATTTTGTTCTATCGATTTTATTGTTACCGGGTAAAAATTGTCATTACATGAATAGTAATGTAGGAATAACGAGTGCATAATCACAGCCCTTATGAGAATGGGCATTGGGTAACATGAATGGGTAGCGTTTTAATCTGTTTTCTATATCTTACGTGGATGTCTGTTCTAATTTAGGCTCTGCTTTTTTTTTTTTTAATGTTATTGTTATTCTCGGATTTTAAAAAAAAATTTGTAAGATTAATTTAAAAAAAAAAAACTATTTTAAAAGAAAGCAAATATTAAACTTAATTCAAAATTATTATTATTTTTTTTTTTTTGTAAATTTCGTGTTTTTCTAAGTAATAATAGTAAAATCAAATTAATGCTTGTCTCGTCTCCCACTGATAACGCGCAATTAGAGGTGTATGAGGATTCAAGTTCAAATCCGGTGGAGGTATATCTGTTGCAGTCACCGCTTTCAGAAACGAGTAGACTCTACAGACATTGTGATAACGTGTAAAAAATGTATAGCATTGAATGTCAAGCTGCCTAATAGGAGCTTAATCTACTAGGTAACTCTGGGTTTTCTCTCGTACGACAAGTTAATGCTGAGCAATTTGCCATAAAAGTCAATGACTTTTCCTCATTGGCCATCAGTGGGCAGTCCATGGCATACATAAGTAAAACAGGTGGATCGCCTATGTTTTTCAAATAATAATAATAATGATAAATAAACAGAATCAATAAAAATTTTTCACATTGATTGCTAAAAGTGATAATTGATCATTGTTAAAATTGATTTTGACGCTAATTTTTAAGGGGTAACTTCAAATAAGGAATAAAAATTTAAAAAAATTGCAAAAGATAAGCAGTTTTTTTCCCCTTATTAAGCCGCATTCACCCGGGGCCAGCGAGATAAGTCAAGTCTTCTTTTTGTATAATTTCTCTTGACGAATTTCAATCTACAAATAAAAATTTTGAAAATATTTTCTGTAATATATATATGCAAACTATAACGATTATTTCTTCATAATTTTTGTAAATAAACTATTTAATTAAAAAAGTATTTCTGCCTCTACAGAAAATTTTTTTGGAAATGTTTGTGAATGAAATAAGATAATATCCTCAAGTTAAATATTTTGTTATGTACTTTAAAAAAATTTTTTTTTTTATTTATGCAAATAAAAACAATTCAAAGCAGGTTCATAATATGATTCTATTGGTTAAAATAAATATTTAACATTACATGTTGTTTCTAAAATCATAAACGTTCGTCTTCACCCTGGAAGAAGCTCGACCATAACTGTGACGTCACAAAATCAACGCCCAGGCTCTGAAGAGCGTGATGAATGAACAATCTCGCTGGCCCCGATTCACCACCAAGGCATTGAGCGGTGAGGCTTGGAGCATCAACCAATCGCAAACTTCAAATATGGTGAGCTGAATCTTGTGATTGTCAATTCTTTACGCTTCGCCGCTCAATGACTTGGTGTGAATGCGGCTTTCGACCTCTCAAAAGCAATATCCACCAGTCACTTCTTCGATTGCATAGTAGAACATGAGGCATAAAGTTTTTTTTAATTTTTATTTAAGTTTTTATTTTAGAATCTATTTTAAAATATAACATTAAAATTTTAAACCTAAATATTTACATAATTTGTATTTCAAATAATTGACTATTTCAGTTTGGGGTCAAAATCTATAAATTTTCGGATAGATAATAAAACCATTAATAATTTTTTAATGGGCCTGAATGGCCGAGTGGCTAGCGCTCTGGCGCTCGGTACCACAGGTTTCGGGTTCGAGTCCCGGCGCTGCCATGGATGTTGCAGTGGTTCGGAATCCACTTTAAACCGTAGATCCCGGTCTAACAGGATCGTAGAGTGTTGCGGGGGCATTGTTGCTCCGCGTCCTTGACTTATCTTCAAGTTACACCCGCCCCCTGGGTAATGCAAAGTGAGCAACATCTATGCAGCGCTCGCCTTAAGGCATCAAAGACAAGTGTCTAAGTGTTTGCCAGCTGCATTAGAGCAAAAAACATTTTTTTAATAAATAATTTTATAGAATTACGTTTCACTAAATTTCTTATAGATCTATCCAGCGTGGAAAACATCATTACAATAAGGATTATTTTTAAACTTTTAAAAAGTTTATTATTATTATTATTATTACTACTTGAAAATGGGTAATTTTCATTAAAATTTTACAAACGTATTGGATTAGCAGGAAAGTTCATTCGGTGTTTACAATGCACTTAAATGATGAAAATCTAAATTACTTTCTTGTCAAACCAATATTTCATTATCATTTCAATATCATTCCAATCGTGTTGCATTTAGAATTAAATTCATTGTTTTGATTTATTTAAATATTAAGTTAAGGTATGAAAATTATTTTAATAATTTTATTTTTTATGCCATTCCATAAATTTTCCAATTGTTTTTAAAAGTCCACGATATTATTTTTTGTAATTGACGTCTACAATAAATTTTTCCTTTAAAGACTAATAACTCGATTGCTAGTTAGTTAGCATGCGCAATTGCACGTATTTGTAAATTTTATCGGAATTCCCACATAATGACGAAGCTAATAAATATATATATATTAATTGCCTCTATGCATCTAATAGTTAAATATTACTTACTCAAATAAATCACATTTTTAACAAACGTTCTGTAGCATGTGAAACAGAAAAAAGAATCAATAATATTAATAAGCTGTAGCAACACATGTTGATACATTTTAAAACAAAAATTTTTTTGACTTTGGCGCAAGTTGAAGTATTTCAAAAACTCCGCCAAGCCATCGCCAAACCTTTTCCGTGTTACAACCCTGAACCCCTCGGCGGGCGACTTTTTGAAAGCGCCACCTGTCGGATCACGGGCGCGCGAAAATTCTCTCCGTCCAGAACTTCAGTTTTCATTGCTACACGTGGTTTTCAACTTACGGGAGACGATCATGCAGTACGCCGAAGACGGAATGCCCCACTATGGGCATGCAGAAGGTCCGGGGACCGGCATATACGACCCCCATCGACAAGGCATGATGAATCATCATTCTCTTTATAATTCTAATCATGGTGCAATTGCTAATCATATGATGAACACAATTGACGAGGCGCAAAAACGGGATAAAGATGCAATATTTGGGTAAGTTAAAAATTTCATTTAGTTGGAAAATTTAAATTGCACCCTATAAAGATTTAAATGTGCTTTTCTTTTAATTCTATATTTCTATTATTACATTTGAAACCAGTATCTATAATAATGCCCTAGTAAATCAATCTCATATATACAAATTAATAGTACAAATGATAACGTTTATCATTAATGGAAACATTTTAATGTAAAATAATTAATGCCGAAATATTTCTGAGCATAATAAAGATTCGCAGTACCTTACAATTCACCTTTAAAGATACAATTCACCTTTTAAAAATATTTATTGAAATATGAAGCTAAAACTAAATTGGCTTTAGTTCTTGTTGTTTATTCATTTAATGTTTATTAAATTCGTGCTGATATGTTCAAAAAATTTAGAAGAGCAAAATAACAATAATAAATAAATAAAATAAAATTAAGCAACGCCTTTTTTTTTTTTACTCATAATGTTTTAATATTTTTCAAACACTTACTTCAAAGAATGAATGTTTTATATGTTAAAAAATGTAACTTTTTGTGCGTCAAAAAATAAATGCTTTATTTATATATTTGAAGAACTGTTTTAGAATATCGGATTCTATTAGAAAATCACTAAAAATCGAACCCCTTATTAAAAACAAACATTCAGTCTTTACAGTATGTTTTGTAAAAACAAGTGCTAGATGTTCACAAAACGATTTACGGCTATTTTTTAAAACTGTAATGGCTTTTTCTAGATGTTCACGCCAAAAACCATATTCGATAGAGTATGTAAAAATTCAGATTTTTGCTTTGTTTCTGAAACATCTCGTTATGTGTTTCAGTATTCTGTTGGTGAATATGCCATTATTTTAATTGCTTCAATAATTAGAATAGAATTAGCACAAGATAATCTGCCGTATTCAGATATATTAAATTTGTGTGCAAACTAATTTTGATTATTTCTATGTTAAAAAATATATATTATATGTTACAAAAAAAAAAAAATTATGTCAAAAAGTAAATGCTTTATTTATGTATTTGATTATACGTTTTAAAATATCAGATTCGATTAGAAAATCATTAAAAATCGAATCCTTTATTAAAAACAAACGTTCTATTTTTACAGCACTTTTGGTAAAAGCAAGTGTTATAGATGTTCACAAAATTATTTACGTAATGGTTTTTCCTAAACGTTCATGATAAAAATCACATTCGATAGAGTATTTAAAATTGCAGGTTTGGTTTATTTCAGAAACATATCGTTATATGTTTCAGAATAGAATTAGAAGATAATCTGCACTATTCAAATAGATTAAATTAGTGTGCTAACTAATCTTGATTATTTCAAAGATTAATTTTATCGTTATCGAAACATTTTTAAACGTTATTTACAATTTTTTGAAATAAATAATAAGATCTTTTAAAAACCCAACTATTAGAAAAATTAAATATCAACACTTTTAACATAAAATTATTTGGAATAAAACTTCATAGTGCGAGAATAGTTTAAAAGCAAGATTTTGAACAGTCTGGAATTTCTGAGAAATGATGATTCTGTCATTGAACAGTAGATTTCAATAGATCTGTGAGGGTTTGAGTTTCCCTCTCCCTTTTGACTGCTCGGGGGGTCAATTGTATTTTACAAGGTCAAATCGGAAACCCCCTCCCCCAAAACCAGTAACTGACCATAGAGTAACCCTCGTACTCCGGTCACTCAATGGGCAGTTGTCGTATCTCCCCCTACCACTTCTATTGTATCATTGTAGTTGAAAGATGTCTGAATGTCTAACCTCTAACAACTCCAAGCCAAAGTTATAACCAAAATGGTGGAGATGTTTTTTACTGACTGACGTTTTTATTTTTGAGTGAACAAATATAAATAACAAAAAGTGAATTAAAAAAGATATTTTTAATCTAACCAACTAAATTTGTTTTTGACAGAATTATATATTTGCCTTCATTGATAACACATTATAAACATAAACAGGATAACAGATTATACGCATTTATAAACATATACAGGATAACAGATTATTCAAATTATAAACAAATACAAGATAATATATTATAAACATTATTACATGATAACACATTATAAAACATTTTATTGCCATATTAAAAATTACACATTGTATTTTATGAGAATGCAATCAAATGTTATGACGGAATTCATAGATATGATTTTAAAAAGAATAAACGTCAATTGAATGCATAAGATTAAATTTTTTTTTTTCAAACCTTTTGAAAAAAAAAGAATTAATAAAACGCTAAAAACGCTAGCAAACAATTTGTTAAAGAAAAATTCTGCTTTTATTTATAGCATTTTGGTTACTACTATGGATCATAATGGGATATCTATAGATATAAATATGGATCATAATACGTAGATTAAAATATAGAATTTTTTCAAAAATAAATTTAACTGATTAAATTAAAGCATATCTAAGTAAATATTTTCTGTAATATCTTAAACGAAATATTTTTTTTATATATGAAAATGTTAAAGATTTCTTCAATTCTCAACATAAAATATATATTCTCAAAAATTTAATCGAAGTGCAACCAAATACATAAAAACAATGCAATTTTTTTGTTCTTTTTGTCATGAAATTTTTTTGATTTTTACAAATGGAATATTTGCAATGAATAAATAAATTTATTCGCATAATTAGAGTTTTTGCAACAGCTAAGGAATTCAAATATTTATATTTATTCAGAAATTTCTTTACTCTCCTTCTAATAATTAAAAATAAACATTTAACATAAACAACGCGAACAAAATAAACATAAACAACGCGAACAAAATAAACATAAACAACATTTAAAATATTCATTTCTATTTCAATTTATTCGAGCAGTACAATTAGTAGAATATGTTAGCTTAATTTGACTAAATATTAATTTCTTTGCGGACAATTATTAAAGATTCAGTTTTTGGGAGGAAAATACAAACGGAATATATTATTTAAAAACAATTTTCGATTAAATTATATACATTAAAACTCTTAACCATCATGCAAAGGAGAAACTTTAATGTAAAAATATTTTTTTTTTTTTTTCTTGTAAACAATTTCAATTCTTAATTATGGTTTTTTTTCAACATTTTTTTTTTTTTTTTTTAATTATTGATTAGTTTTTAAAACATTATAATGTTAAAAATTATCCGAATTTTTACATTTTTATTTTTTAATTGTGACCTTCAGTCACTAGAAGAAGTTGATATGCATCTTATACTTTAGTTCCATTCTGAAATTCTGTAGAATACCAAAGAATAAATTACTATTTCTGTTACCAACTAAGATTCTTGAATCTATTCATCTCTCTTTCTGAAAGGGTTGTTTAGATCGTCCCCCTACTGTAGAAGATGTATCTGTCCCGCATTCTTCTCAACCCTTTCTATCTAAATTTTGACATGTACATACTTCAAAATCCAAAGTTTAGAAGATCAGTCCTACTTGTCCTCTGTATTTGACATTTCACCCATTCTGCAAATTGTAGAAACCAAAATTCTTAAGAAGACGAAGTATCTCATCAATCATCATGCCATAAGAGTAATGTATGTACTGGAAGCAATTGTAAGTTTATCCAATTTACAGAGCCAGAAATTGGTCACAGTGTACTGGTGGCGAAATTACAATAAGTTCATTGCGAAACGATATATAGTTAACAGCAATATTAATTTACATATGACAGATTCGTCCAATTAGTTTTTCCCTTTTGTCGTAATTCCTATATGAAAGGTTGACAACATACATGAAAGTTCACATTCACAAATTGATTTTATTTAGATTTTATTAAGTTTATGTACAGCTTATGGTTTATTTAATATTTACCTTTCTTTTGTAATTGTCCATTTAAATGAAGTTAGTAATGTATAAAAACAGTGCATATCTGTTTCATTATAAATTGATTTTCATTTAAGATGAATATTAATGCTATTTCTATTACATTGCAATCGGTAATTGACAATGACTTCTTAGATATCCTGTGTGCATATGTTTGTTTTTAATTAATGCTTACTTAATTTTTATGCAATAATTGATAAAAGTAGATATGGTTTATTCATAAATTTACTTTAGAATAGAAAATACATAATTTTTAAAATAACTAGCAAGAATTTGTTGGAAAATGGAATGAAGGAGCAACAGTTGGGCTTCTGCATTTCAGATATTTCATCCGAAAAAAATTGATTCTTGAGATTCAAAATTATTTGTTATTAACATTATTATTTATACAAATAATGCTGTACTAAATTATAAAGAAGATGGTCAATTAAATAATCTGTTTATGGCTAGTTAATTTGAACCAATCGTTTATGATACGAAATGATATTTTAATGTGTGAATTAAATACTAGACGATTTTTTTTTTTAATTGACGTTCTTGTATTGATAATAGAAATTTTCTTTTGCATTGTGAATGCAATTTAAAATGAATAAAAAAAAAAAAATTTAAAAATCTTGATATAAAATTGTTAGTGCTTGAATAAGAAAAAAAAATGTAAAATATTGCTTACGAAATAAAATGTCAAAAGTTCAACTAAAATAAACTTTTAAAACTAACAGATCTTGAAATTAAAATTAAAATGGAACTGCTCATGAAAATATTTACTTACCATGATATACTGTAACCAAACTATTTATTTATAAAATAAAACTACAATTCTCTAATTGATTCAGAAATATTTACTTTAAAAATATCAAGGACTGTAAGTTAAGACGATGTGTTTATTTTGAAAGAAAAGCCGAAATTCTTGTAACCAGAGTTAACAATAATAAATTTGTTGAAGTGGATAACTGTTTTGAATAGAAAGCAATAAATAAGTTTGAATATGCTTAATGTTATCAACTATGTAAGGATTTGAAAGTAGCCACTATTTTGTAAATTACCCCTTAAATATCTCTAACGGTACAGGTGTTGTTTTTATCCATAATAGAAGTACCGCTTTATAAATTCGAAGAAATGTGTGATCCATATCTACATTTATTCTCCTCCCTAGATTTATTATGCATAGTGTTGTTTATAAAAGACATGAAAAAGAAATAATATAGCTATTTATTTTGGCAAACTGTTTTAAAAACAACTGAACACATTTACAAACTTTAGCAACGGGGATGAATACTCAATACTTGAATCATGATTATATGTATAAAAGGGATTTTTTTTTTATAAAAAATACTATAACTGGTTCATTATCACCATGTCATCATGGTGTCGTTTGTTTGACGATAAATTAACGTATTTTTGGCATTTTTAACTTTTATTAGCCTGCCTTTTACTTTTTACTATAGGATTGGATATATTTCTGTTCATTATTATAAGTTTTCAAGAAAATTCTTTCAAGATGTTTTGATCCGAACAAAGTGTACTGGACTCTCTATTTGAAATCAAATGAAAGTTATAAAAAAATAGAATTGCCTTTCATTTCTGCAAGAAAAAAAAAAAAAAAAAAAAGTGGCAAACAATTGTTGCAAATAATTAGATGCGTTGCCATTCTGAAAATATTTTTATTATTATAATATAGCATGACAAATGACCAGAATAAACAATCAAATTTTAATTAAAAATATTTTTCTTTTTATATTAGCAAAATAATAATAATAGAGATCGGTATCAAATATCCTCAAAATTATAGTACGGTCTTTTCTTGCTAGATATAAGATCTTTTATTCTATATTAGATGCATTTGATGGATTGAATTATCTGCATGGCATCTGATAATAAACAAATATCCATCCATCAGATGTCAACTGATGAATCAGTTGTGAAATATAAAACCGGATGGAATTTTTATATTGTTCTATTGAGTGGTATAGTGAGGTAATTTGTATTCTACCTGCGACAGTAGCTATCATGCAGCATCTTTTTAAAATTGAGCTTCAGAAGGAAAAGCTAATGAATTTAACGTAGATTTTTCACGAAATATGTTGTTGACAATCTTCAACACTAGATAGTGGTGGTAGTTGTCCAATTAACTTAATCCCATCTTGTGTGGTCTTGGAGTTATCACTTTTCCTTCAGAAGATTTAAGTGCTCTTAAAAGAAGTCAATGTCCTTGTTATTTCTTAATCTCTTCAGAGCAGTAATGATTATAAAAAAAAAAATTAACTTATGTTTTTGTTGAACATTTTTTATTTAAAATAATTTTGAGAAAACTATTTCCTTTGAATTAATTAGTAGGAAAAATTGCGAATCCACTATATATCATCATTAGTAATATTTTATTTTACACAAAAGTATGGCTTTGTAAATATGACTACAAAGGCCATTATTCAAAAAATTATAATTATAACATTTCACAATATATACTCGCATACTTGTAAATACTGTTAAGTACTGGTATGCCTTAAATGTATAAAATTATAAGTTGTAAGTAAGTATAATCAATGGCTAGACCTATAAACTAGAAACGATTATAGAGTAATAACTTAATAACTAGAAAAGATTATATTTTAGTCCTTTTTGTTGTAAATTTACTATCATTTATTGTATATTTCCAAATATTTTCCGACTTGCAGAATTATTAAAGATATAAAGCGAATAAAATGTAGTTCAAAAAAAAAAAAAAAAAAAAATTAAAGCATATATATTTTTTTTTTTCTTTATATTTGTTATGATGTAAAAATTTTAAGAATATTCAAAAAACAAAGATCACTTAAAAAAAATTCAGTCCTTATTTTTATTCCATAAAAATAAAAACAAAATAGGATGTAATTACATTACGTTTAAATAAAAGTTTAAATATGGTTAAATCAGAGTCACGTTTTCAACTGGAGTGTTATTAAAATTGTGCAATGATCGGTTCATGAAATATTATTACAGCAGCAGTTAATTATTTAACTTTATTATTTCTTAAAACAACACAAGTTCATACAAAATTAAGTAATAATTAATATTAAATATAATATCTTAAATCTTTAATATACATTGAAATTTAGTTTAAAAAGTAGAAGAGGGAATGTAAAATATATTTTAACTGTAAAAATTAGCAAAAAAATATATCATTATTTGTTTCTTCTGAATACTACTGAGATTTCTGCATTAATCAACTCAAATTAAATTAAATGTATGCTTTCAAAGGCCCATTTTTCTTTAAAGAATTTGATTCATTAACAAAAATATTACCTTTTCTTCTCAAAATAGAGATTGCAGAGATAGAGATTTTTCATCTAATCTAAGATTTTCCAAGAATATTTCCTCTTTCAAAATTTTGCTGCCTGATTTCCAGTTGGCTAGCGCATATGCTTCAGGTTCGAATTCTGGCAGTTGCGTGGATGTTTGTTAGTGGTTCGGAATCCACGTGAAACTGTAGGTCCCGGTCTAATTAGTCTAAATGACCGTAGAGCGACAAACCAAACCTTTCAAAATATTAATAAAAATTTTTAAAAGGAATTTTGCAGTTTATTGAATTCTTCATTAGTCACTTTGTATTGCATTATGTATATAATTTTATTTACCTTGAAGCTGGCATTAAGAAATAAAAACATTTAACATACCTAAATAGTGCACAATATAAAGTTACTCAAATGCGGATATCCCACCAACTGGATATACCTGATGAACGAATTTCATTAATGACAACAGATATGCATAAATTAAGATGCAGTGGGATCATTTTAAAACTGAATTGGTTTGGAAATGATTCATCTGTCAGATTCGTTTCACATGCGTGGCTGGAACCATGTTGAAAAAAGTCAAGTTTTTATCTCAAAGGCGATGAAAGTAAACCACGATAATGTGACTATAATGTCGGCTTATTTGGTCCAACTTCCTCATCTCAATATGCCTTCTGGCAACAATTTTCTCCTTAAAACTAAATCGTTAATCTAGTATCACTTAATACTTGCCTTGCTTGGATCACAGCTTGGAAAAAAAAAAAAAAAAAACAAGTCTAATATATTCAAAATTGATGATTCTGCTCCTTTTGTTACTTATACCAGATACAGTATGGTTTTTACTATTGATTGAATCGATGTAATATGTATTTCAGCCAGAAATATTCAGATATGTCTTAATAATGTCAGAAGGTATTTTTAATTAATTACATTTCTGAAATATTAAGAAATCTAATCAATAGTACTTATTTCAGCATTATTACAAATTGCCATTCCTTATTGTTTTTAAAATTATAGGAAAAAAAAAAAAAATAAACCTCATTCTGAGGATTCATTTTATGTGGTATTTTTTTTTTTTTTTTTTTTTTCAATGTATTCATTTATAATTCTGCTCGTCAACTCATCAATTGGCAAAACTTGTTAACCAATTTACATAAAAGGACTATCATTTCAGTCGATCAACATTGGTTTTTGGTAACACCGCAATTCTGAATATGACTTATTGAAAAAAAAAAAAAAAATTCAAGTGGCATCTGAAGAAGAAATGAATCCTCCCTATTTCCTTCGGCTTGATGCCCAATTGGCCGTTGGTACCACAGGCTTCAGGTTCGAATCTTGGCTGTGGCATGGATGCTTTTTAGTGGGTCGGAATCCACGTTAAACTATAGGTCCCAGTTTAATTAGACAAAGAGTGCAGAAAATGACCCGTAGAGCGACAAACCAAATGTAAAATCCCTCTTTGCTTACTGGTTTATCATTTCCGCCCAAACACGGAAACTTGACTTAACTAGGTGTTTTAAGATGTGTGCTCGCTAATGATGCTTTATCTCAATTTGTCCTCAATTTGGTGCTTTATTTGAAATTTGTTTCTCAATGCTTTATCCAAATTCTATTAACGTACTAGAGATAAAAGAAGTTGACAAAGATGAAAATTAAACTTTTATAGCTTACTCTTAACTTATTATTATATTACACTAAAATTCGAAATTCTTGATTTCATTGCCTATGGTGGATTACAAATTCAATTTTAAAAGAAAAGAATCGTTGCATGTACTTTTGGCAATCAAAAGAAAGTAAGATGGAAAAATAAGATGAAAAAAAAAAATTAACTTATGTTTTTGTTGAAAATTTTTTATTTAAAATAAGTTTGAGAAAACTATTTCCTTTGAATTAATTAGTAGGAAAAATTGCGAATCCACTATATATCATCATTAGTAATATTTTATTTTTACACAAAAAGTATGGCTTTCTAAATATGACAACAAAGGCCATTATTCAAAAATTATAATTATAACATTTCACAATATATACTCGCATACTTGTAAATAATGTTAAGTACTGGTATGCCTTAAATGTATAAACTTATAAGTTGTAAGTAAGTATAATCAATGGCTAGACCTATAAACTAGAAACGATTATAGAGTAATAACTTAATAACTAGAAAAGATTATATTTTAGTCCTTTTTTTTTTTTTTGTTGTAAATTTACTATCATTTATTGTATATTTCCAAATATTTTCCGACTTGCAGAATTATTAAAGATATAAAGCGAATAAAATGTAGTTCAAAAAAAAAAAAAAAAAAAAATTAAAGCATATATATTTTTTTTCTTTAAATTTGTTATGATGTAAAAAATTTTAAGAATATTCAAAAACAAAGATCACTTAAAATTCAGTCCTTATTTTTATTCCATAAAAATAAAAACAAAATAGGATGTAATTACATTACGTTTAAATAAAAGTTTAAATATGGTTAAATCAGAGTTACGTTTTCAACTGGAGTGTTATTAAAATTGTGCAATGATCGGTTCATGAAATATTATTACAGTAGCAGTTAATTATTTAACTCTACTATTTCTTAAAACAACACAAGTTCATACAAAATTAAGTAATAATTAATATTAAATATAATATCTTAAATCTTTAATATACATTGAAATTTAGTTTAAAAGTAGAAGAGGGAATGTAAAATATATTTTAACTGTAAAAATTAGCAAAAAATATATCATTATTTGTTTCTTCTGAATACTACTGAGATTTCTGCATTAATCAACTCAAATTAAATTAAATGTATGCTTTCAAAGGCCCATTTTTTTCTTTAAAGAATTTGATTCATTAACAAAAATATTACCTTTTCTTCTCAAAATAGAGATTGCAGAGGAGATTTTTCATCTAATCTAAGATTTTCCAAGAATATTTCCTCTTTCAAAATTTTGCTGCCTGATTTCCAGTTGGCTAGCGCATATGCTTCAGGTTCGAATTCTGGCAGTTGCGTGGATGTTTGTTAGTGGTTCGGAATCCACGTGAAACTGTAGGTCCCGGTCTAATTAGTCTAAAATGACCGTAGAGCGACAAATCAAACCTTTCAAAATATTAATAAAAATTTTAAAAAGGAACTTTGCAGTTTATTGAATTCTTCATTAGTCACTTTGTACTGCATTATGTATATAATTTTATTTACCTTGAAGCTGGCATTAAGAAATAAAAACATTTAACATATCTAAATAGTGCACAATATAAATTTAAGCTACTCAAATGCGGATATCCCACCAACTGGATATACCTGATGAACGAATGACAGCAGATATGCATAAATTAAGATGCAGTGGGATCATTTTAAAACTGAATTGGGTTGGAAATGATTCATAAGTCAGATTCGTTTCACATGCGTGGCTGGAACCATGTTGAAAAAGTCAAGTTTTTATCTCAAAGGCGATGAAAAAGTAAACTACGATAATGTGACTATAATGTCGGCTTATTTGGTCCAACTTCCTCATTTCAATATGCCTTCTAGCAACAATTTTCTCCTTAAAACTAAATCGTTAATCTAGTATCACTTAATACTTGCCTTGCTTGGATCACAGCTTGGAAAAAACAAAACAAGTCTAATATATTCAAAATTGATGATTCTGCTCCTTTTGTTACTTATATCAGATACAGTATGGTTTTTACTATTGATTGAATCGATGTAATATGTATTTCAGCCAGAAATATTCAGATATGTCTTAATAATATCAGAAGGTATTTTTTAATTGCATTTTTCTGAAATATTGAGAACCGACAAATAGAATTATCTAATCAATAGTACTTATTTCAGCATTATTACAAATTGCCATTCCTTATTGTTTTTAAAATTATAGGAAAAAAAAAAATAAACCTCATTCTGAGGACTCATTTTATGTGGTATATTTTTTTTTCAATGTATTCATTTATAATTCTGCTCGTCAACTCATCAATTCTCAAAATTTGTTAACCAATTTACATAAAAGGACTATCATTTCAGTCGATCAACATTGGTTTTTGGTAACACCGCAATTCTGAATATGACTTATTGAAAAAAAAAAAAAAAAATTCAAAGTGGCATCTGAAGAAATGAATCCTCCCTATTTCCTTCGGCTTGATGCCCAATTGGCCGTTGGTACCACAGGCTTCAGGTTCGAATCTTGGTTCGGAATTTTTAGTGGAGTCACGTTAAACTATAGGTCCCAGTTTAATTAGACAAAAGAGTGCAGAAAATGACCCGTAGAGCGACAAACCAAATGTAAAATCCCTCTTTGCTTACTGGTTTATCATTTCCGCCCAAACACGGAAACTTGACTTAACTAGGTGCTTTAAGATGTGTGCTCGCTAATGATGCTTTTTTCTCAATTTGGTGCTTTATTTGAAATTTGTTTCTCAATGCTTTATCCAAATTCTATTAACGTACTAGAGATAAAAGAAGTTGACAAAGATGAAAATTAAACTTTTATAACTTACTCTTACTTATTATTATATTACACTAAAATTCGAAATTCTTGATTTCATTGCCTATGGTGGATTACAAATTCAATTTTAAAAGAAAAGAATCGTTGCATGTACTTTTGGCAATCAAAAGAAAGTAAGATGGAAAAATAAGATGAAAAAAAAAAAAAAAAAATGTATAAAACAGCAGATCAAATGGACCATAATATTTTAACAAGTTGAACGGTGAATAGAAAAACACAAAGTACAACTAGTTCTTGAAATAAAAATGAATAAAAACTAATCTTCATAAAGAAAAAAAAAAAAAAAAAAAAAAAAGGCGTACCCCATAGCTTGCAGGATCACAGGAATTTTCGACTCGATTAGCTTGTTGGATTTTGAAATGAATTATTTTTAAAGCAAAAATATTTTAATTACCAGATTATTTTGACAGGTAAAGTAATAAATACTTGATATAGCTGAAATAAATACCAAATAAAACATGGTGTGTGTTGTGCCATTTCTATAGTGTCTGCCATATATGTTGTATGGTATGTATCGCACCAGTTTTGTATTATCTGTGTATTTAAAAAAGCTAATAAATGAATGCTTATGCCAAAGTGCATCTAAGAAGTTCTGAAAATATTTTCTTTAGCATATATTAACAAAATGTTTGTGTAACAAAGACGCTTTTAAGTAAAACAGATAAAAAGAAAATTAAGTCGACAAACAAATAAATTAACTGTGTAAGCAGAAAGATTTCTACTTTATCTCCGTTTCTCAATTAAGATAACGTTATATTTTCTCTCTTTCTTTCTATTTGTTTATTTGCGATATCAGTCTTTCCGGCTAATTCTCTCGCTTTAATCTAAGCCGCCCTGCCACAGAGCTAACCTTGTTGAAGTCGATTTTCATCCCAGAAAAAGATTTTCGTGTCCCAGTTTTTCGTTTGAAAATGCTAAAAATTTTTACTTTTAAAGTATTCTCAACTCTTATGAAGAGTAATTTTGTAAATACTATTTTTAAGATATGTAAGCATTTTTTTGTATTATGCAGTTAAAGCATTTATTTTATAAAATTATATACAACACTAATAAATTAGATTGATTTTTATGATACGAAGATTATGTAATGTTGTAATAGTAACGAAATGAAGAAAAAAAAATAATTTAAAATTGCGCATAAAATATTCATTGTCAGGAACTGTCGAAAAATTAACATTCGAATTTAACTAATCATATGTATGGAATTTAAATTATAATATATATCAACAAAATTGTAAATCAATTTGCTCAACAGAGAAGTTAACTTTGAAGAATGGATTTTTAAAAATGTTTTATTTTATACGCTTAGAATAATATTTTATCTTTCACATATATTGCTTTTATATGTTTCGAAATTGTCATACATATAATATATTTATTTTCACAACATACATACAACAGTTTAGTAAGCATTTAATGTTTGTAAATATTTAATTTATTACATATTAAAAGCAAAAGAAACAGATTATTTTATTAAAAAATAAATACTTTTAAATTAGTAATGATTGAATAATTGAAACAATTTATATATTTGCCAAAAATTGAAAGAAGATTCGTTTAAATAGCTGTGATAATATTAAATATTTATTCCTTCTCTCATGTAGTCTAATTAGCCCAAAGTGTGCAAAAAATGACCGTAGAGCAACAAACCAGACCTTCTTTCCTGTATTTCTGAATATATTTGTTATAAAAAGTAAATGCAGTGACCAATAAAAATATAACAAACAACAAAAAATTTTATAGGATGAGTTCAAATATATATTTGTATTTTTCTAAAAAATAAGCCGATTCTTTTTTCTTACAAGAATACGATAGACGTATTCGTTAACTATTTATTATTCATCGAATTAATAAGGCTGTTCGATTGATAAACAATAAAAAATGTTTATTTTTATAAATGATAATTATGTTTTTAAAAGTCTTTTTCATTTTGTCTGTTCGAAAAAATTAACCAATTAAGAAAAAAATTTAATTCAGGGTATCAACAGCTGAAAATTTCAATCTCAAATCATCGTTTCCTTTTATATGTATATCCATGCTATTTGACTAAATGCATGTACATTAAATAAATTTTACAACTTTTTTTTTTTTTTTTTGTATTGATAACATGCAATTTTCGAAAGATCTCTAGCAAAAACTGTCCTTTATCTCTTCAGCGTCATAACAAAGTTTAATACTTCCCCTTACACATTTTTATTTCGATGTAAAATATCCAATTTTGTCAAAAATATTCGTTATTTCTATTGAATTATTTCCAGTAATCCATATTTGCATTACTGTGACATTCACTTTTGAACTTAACGTTTTCGAGTCGGATAGTAAAAATCCGAGTTTTATTGAATGATTCAGAGAATCTGTCCTTTTTTCTATGAGTGACACGGAGAGAAGGGATGTTATTCTGCAAGTAACTGCCAAAATAAACTTCCCATGACTCATTCGCTGCTTCAATGGCATGTTATTTAATAAAGATTTAGTTGCGAACTCGATGCGTGTCATAAACCGTTCCGAATTCAGTGGATCCGTTCTCCGATAGCATGTACGTGTGTGCGCATGTGTTTTGCTCGAAAAAAGTGAATTGCAAAATGAGTGTTCGTTCAGAATATAAATTTTTTTTACTATCTTTATTGAATAATGTTAAAAAAGGTTTGAATAAGTCTTTACGGTTTAAAAAAAAAAAAATGTTGAATTCTTTTTTTTACGCGGCAACTTAAATAGTTGGTGTTTCGTTGTTTAAAAGCTACTCCATCCTCTTTCTTCTAAATAGGAAATTATATAGTTCCAACCATGATATTTATTATTACTCATTTTAAACATTTTTTTTTTTGATGATTTTTACATAATTATATTTTATCACTTGAATTGTTAAACTTTTATTTAGAAATCTCATCATTTTATTTAGAAATCTCACATCTTTTATTTTAGAAATCTCAAACAAATTTTGGTGTCAGTAACAGTTAACCATCACATAACTCAGATAATTTCTTCCATGTTACATAAGAGCCGTAATAAATGGAACTTTGAAATAACAATTGTTTTCATATTATTACAGTGATGCTAATTTTAAAAAAATTATCGTCACTATATAAGCCTGCTTGAATTAATAGTTAAATTAGCAAACATCAATGTTATGATATGCAAAAATCTAATTGGAACCGATCAATGTATCATGCTAAAAGTATAATAACTGCGTTAATATTGAAGTTCATCAATGTTATAAAAATTAAAAAATTCGTTTTATGACAAAAATTTATGATTTATACAAATTTCAGCAAGAACAAGAATCTAGTACAAAATAAGTTTTTTTTTTATCGACATTCATCTTTAATTATTATTGCACTCTTTAAGACCGGCCGTATGTGATCTTTATGTATAACTTTTTTTTTCTTCTAATGCAGATGACAAACACTGAGACACTTGGTCTTGGATGCCTTAAGGCAAGCTCTGCACAAACGTTACTCACTTTGCATTACCCAGGGGGCGCGTGTAACGTGAAGATAAGCCACGGACGTGGGTAACAATGCCCCCGCAACGCTCTACGATCATATTCGACCGGGACCTACAGTTTAAAGTGATTCCGAACCACTACAACATTCATGGCACCGCCGGGACTCGAACCCCGAACCTGTGGTACCGAGCGCCAGAGCGCTAGCCACTCGGCCATTCAGGCCCCATATATAACTGCTTTTTATAAGAATTTTCGAATATATTTAACTCCGCATTTGCCGATATGTCGTCGAGTTATAATCTGCAGTTACCTTGTTGGGTGTAGACTAGCAGATTCGGATCCGCTAGTCTCGACATTGCTTTCAAAAAACATGTTAACTTGATGGCGATAGGGCAGACTTCGATACGTAGCTGTACGACATGTAAAAGGGATTTTTTTTTTTAAGTCTTAGTGAAAGGCAATATTCTTATGTTGTCGCCCTTTTGGTTAGGTGGTGGTATATATATAATATATATATATATAAGTAAAAGCACAAAATCTATGCACGTAAAAAATTAATGAAAATTGACTGTATTTTTACCTTAAGTAAATTATGTTGGAAAGTATTCTTTAACGAAGACAAATTCAGAAAATTTGGAAAGAAAAAAAAAATTTTAACTTATGCAATACCTATTACATAAGTTAAATAATTTACCGAAATAATTCTCATATAAAAAATATAATGCATCAGTTAAGCTGATGTAACAATTTTGGTTTAGAAATTTCAGTTTTGATTATATAAAACCTAGTATGTTTTATTTTTGTCCCCTTGGATATAAAAAGAAATACGAATGTATATGAACCTTTTGCTATATTCAAAAAAAAAAAAAAATTTAAAAAAAACATGAGTCTCATGTTTTTCGGATAATTTTACTAAACCAATTTGAAAACTTGTATATTACATTGCTAGATAATAATGATGCATTGTAAACGATACTTGATTCCATTGTGTTTGCTTTTGCATTCATGTGTTAATGAGGTAATCATTCTGTATTTTATCCTGTAAGATGTTGTAAAATTGCGCATCATATATCAAAACAAATATATTTAATGAAATACATCGCAAATAATAAATATTCATTCAATTTTACTCAATTTGCTTTTTGATGACCATCATCGGTAGTCTTTTGAAACTTTTAATGTGCTTTAAAGTTTCAAAAGACTACCGATGATGGTCTCTGCGAGACCACCTTCGAAACAAAACTAAAAAATATGTTTTCTCATCTGGGTTAAAGCGATAATGTTTTTGATATGGAAAACAAACATGGAAATATATACGTAAACCATGTAATGTAATGGAGATTTATGAGTAGGATTTCTTGTATATTATCGTACAAAATGCAGTAAACTTTGATTTAAAACAACGACTTTGAAATAAATATAGACAGAATGAATATGATAGGAATAAATATATAGACCATAGTAAGTTGACCATAAATTTTAGTGTGGTGGTTGCCACTTTTAGATTGCAAGTCCTGTTCGTCTTCTTAGCCCATCTTCACCGAATTAAACTCAGAATGTCAATGCGTTTTATGACGCAGCATATATCCTGTAAACAGAAAAACATCCTATATTATTGTCCTTTAGTTTTATTTTTCAGAAGTATTTAAAAACATATGGTCTAATGACAAGCCGGTTAAAAGACTGGTATTTATTAAAAAAAAATCAGATTTTCGGAACCTTTAGATAATAGTAGATTAGCTATTATATTAGAGTAAATATTACAGTACAATTGGATCCTTAGCTACAGCTCTTACGAAATAACTTTATTTCAGGGAGGGATTGTTTTACGAATTTCAGTAAATTCAAAAATTTGCCCTTTATATGCATTCCAATAATTTCAAATTGTTCATTTCAAAATTTCCGAAAATTTTTACTTTACCTTTAAAATAAATATTTAAAAAGTTTATATTTCTATTGGTAGTGGTAAGCATTTTGACCCTAGGACACATTTACTTGCAAAGCGTGTTTATTTTGCAACTGCTGCTAAGCATACTTTAATTTAAAACCTATTTATTCGATTCCTTCTATTAGCTCACACTCTCCCTATATATATCTTGTTCAAATTTTCAATCATCCATAAAATACTTTTTTTTTCATCCACTCAAGTTCAAATACATTTTTTTTTAACTTGTAGTGGATGACATTTGATGTGAATACAGTTTTCAAATACTAATTCATTCATTAAATTTAATTCATTAATTTTAGTTTTTCTTAGATTCAAGTTGCATATATCTACCAATAGATGGCGCCAGATAAACTTAAAAAAATGAACGAAAATTATTTATAAAGGACTTTCTGCAATACAGTGAAAAAAAAGTAGGAATTGACTTTAAAAATTTTTTTTATATATTAATTGTTTTAAGTCTAACATGGTTTTAACCTAAGCAACCGAAAAATTTCATATTAATTTTTGGAAGGATAGGATAAACGGGTTAGGATTAGGATTAACTTGCAGTTTCAGGAAATAGACACATACCGTTTATTACCGATTACAAGCCGAGTGTGTTTCTTCTTCAAAAATTTAAAGTTCAAAACTCGTATATAAGCCGAAATGAAAAAACAAATTCGTGCATTGTTCATTATATGCAATATAAAATTATTTCTGGTGTACGTTTTTTGTACTTTCCTGTTGGCCTGTAAAAATTTCGCCAACATCAAATTTTTCGTTTTGGGGACGATGCAACAAACCAGCGAATATAAACAATTTTGAAGCAAAATCAAAAATAAAACAACTCAATTTCATAAAAGAAATAATTAATTTCATTTAAAATTAATTTTTTAATATTTATAAATAAATATAAAAACATAAAAATGTGCTATACTTAGCGATATTTGGGGATTTATCGCTTGACTAACAGAAAAGTATCTAAGTTTTTTTTGCGTGATTAACGGATCCGTATATAAGCAGAACCCCTTAATTTAGCTTTAGAAAAAAATTTGAAATTTCTCGACTTATACACGGAAATATGCGATTCAAAAATTTCAATGGTACTCAGAATCTCTCCTGCTTTATTTACCTTTTTTTCATTCCTACTATTAGTTCACACTCTCCCTATATATATCTTGTTCAAATTTTCAATCGTTAGTAAAATACTTTTTATTCATCCACTCAAGTTCAAATACATTTGATTAAACCTGTAGTGGATGACACTGGATGTTAATACAGTTTTTCAAATATTAATTCATTAATTAAATTCAATTAATTAGGCTTTAGGTTCAATTCCGATTTTCTCCTTAAAATCTTTGTCATCAGTTGGTCACTTCTCTTATCTAACCTTAGCTGCCTGATGGCCAACTGCCTAGCGCTCTGGTCGTTGTTTTCGAAGGCTTAAGGTTCGAATCCTGACGGTGGCATAGATGTTTGTGAGTGGTCCGAAATCCACTTTAAACTGTAGGTCCCGGTCTATTTAGCCTAAAGTGTGCACAGGATGGCCGTAGAGCGACAAACCAAACTACCTAACCTTATAAGATTGAGCTACGTGTCGAGAATGTAAATGGCAAAGTAGGGATTGACTTAAAAAAAATATTTTTTTATTACTTGTTTTTATTTGATCTGTTAATATATATATATATTTTCCCTCCAGGCATCCCCTTTTCCCGCTCTTGGCTCTGATATTCGAGAAGTGCGAACTAGCCACCTGCACCCCCAGGGAACCCGGTATTTCGGGGACCGATGTTTGCTCCTCGGAATCATTTAACGAAGACGTCGCATGCTTTGCTAAACAGGTGAGAATCTTTGTTTTCCTCAAATCATCAAGTGCCTTCTTACAGAACGAATAAAGATGTACAAATTAATGTTTTCAATAACGTTTTTTTTTTTTTTTTTTTTTTTTTGTTTTTGTTTTTCCTTGGAAAAGGGTAGTTTGGGACCACAAACTACCCTTAACTCTTGAAATAATTCATGAATAACGTTAATCCTCAGGAATTTTCAGGAGAAATTTGTCTTTTGCTTGAAGTGTTTTGTAGTGTGGTTTTGAGTCACTTTTCATGTTTTTGTCTTGGGATTTTAAACATTGGTATATCCAATGGTTATATGTACTCGTAGTGCGTTGATCAATTCCTTCTTTTTGAAGTTTCGTATTTATCACTTTTGACATTTTCCCATGCCTATTGAGCTGTATAATGCTTCTTATTGTATTTGGAATACTTCATTTATGCCTAGAATTTTGTAATTTTGATATATTCACTTGGCTATTGAATGTGATAATGATTCTTGTAAAATTTGGAATACTTCATTCTTCATTTATGCCTAGAATTTTCTAACTTTGATATATTCACTTGGCTATTGAATATAATGTATCTTGTAGTATTGGAATACTTCATTTTTCATTTACGACTACATTTATCTTACTTTGTACATTTTTAGAGATTCTTGAACAATTAATTCTTCATGAAGTTCTTGATCTATTCAACATTGGTCAAATTCAATAGCCGCATGAATATAGCATTCTTGTGGTATTCCAATCAATTGCTTCATATATCTCTTGCATATTTAAACACTGGCATATACCCGAGTTTATTCATCCGTTCTCGAATGTTCACATAATAAGTTGAAATTTGCCGAGCAGATTTCATTTTTTTTAATGAAGGGAAATTTTTGTTCTCTGATAGCTTTTGATTTTTTTTTTTATCAGCAGTAATGCAGCAAATGAATTATAATACGTAAAAAAAAAATCTTGACATGGATTCCAACTGACCTTTAATGATGACATATAAATGAAAAGATTCTGCATATTCAGGTTCTTTACATTTTTTTCAATTGTAGCCAGTTAGTCAATGTTTTTGGAGGATTTTTTGATTTCATTTTTTATAATATTTTACTACTATTGTATTTACAGTATAATATTACAAAAAAATGTTATCAGTGTTTATATAAAATTCCTAGTTTAGAGATTTATAATAAATTGCTAAATAAAAGTCTTAGATGTATAAGGAATCAAAGCAATTTGCTTGATTATAGATGCTAATTTGTGTAAAAAATAATAATCAAATTTCCCTTTTCTTTCACATAATAAATAATCTATCATTGTTACCTAATTAAAAAACCTTTACAATTAAAATATTCAATTGTGGTTGTCGAAATGTAAGTTACTAAAATATAAAAAATTATGAAATTTTAAATAACGCTTTAATCTTAGCAAAGCAGACTGAAGAATTTTGAAAATATTTTTGTTCTAACAAATTTCAAATTATTGAAATTGCAAGAAATATATATATATGATGAAATACAACTTTTTTTTTAATACATCTTTGTATTAACGATGTTTTTTATATATTGCATCAATAACAATATATTTTGTTATACTTATATTTGTTCTGACATATTTTTGTTTCACACTTTTTATTATTGTTTATTGCATCTTTGGTTCTCGTGATCCGCTCATGTATATGATGAACAATTCGCCCCCAATTAATGAAGGGAGGGTATTGTCTTAAATTTTCACATATTCAGATCGATTATAGTTATTTACAAGACAAAGATCCAATATCTATTATTTGGGCCTGAATGGCCGAGTGGTTAGCGCTCTGGCGCTCGGTACCACAAGTATCGGGTTCAAATCCCGGCGTTGCCATGGGTGTTGGTAGTAGTTCAGAATACACTTTAAACCGTAGGTCCCGGTCCTAATAGGATCGTAGAGCGTTGTGGGGGCATTGTTTACTCCACGTCAGTGGCTTATCTTTAAGCTGCACGAGCCCCCTGGGTAATACAAAGAGAGTAACGTCTTTGCAGCCCTTATGGCATAAAAATATTACGGTCTATTTGCCAGCTGCAAAAAAAAAAAAAAAAAAAAAAAAAAAAAAAAAATGTCATAACCAAAAAGTATTATTTTTTTAAAAAAAAGGGCTGTACATATTATTTTCAAAGATATTGAACTAAACTTTTTTAAAATGTGGCTAAAAACATGAGATTGATTCTTAAGAGGACAACGAATAACTGTCTTAAACAAGAAGTAAAAACTATAAGTTTCTTAATAAATAAAATAAATTGTAGAAAAATTTACTTGGAATAAATTCTGGGAAGATTTAGGATTCATTTAAAGATGTGTTTATTATTATTTTTTTTTTCTCAGCATGATGACATCAATAAAAAAAAATGTATTGTATATTTTTATAAAAAAATTAAATCAAAAATTAAAATTAAAAATTAAATCAAAGGTTACTAGGAAATTATACTTAAATTCAATCACTCTGGGAATTACACATATAAACCATGATCGATATAGTTAGACAAGATCGATAGATAGATCTATTATAGTTATTTACAAGACACCAAATATCTATTATTTGATAATAAAAAATTAACTAGTATTAATTTTATTTAAAAAAAAAAAAAAAAAGGACTGTACAGATTATTTTATATTCTTTTCAAAGATGTTGATCTAAAATTTGTTAAAATGTGGTTAAAAAACATGAGCTTGGTTCTTAAGAGGACAATGAAAAATTGCTTTAGCCAAGAAGTAAAACTATGAGTTTCTTGCTAAATAAAATAAATTGCAGAAACATTTACTTGAAATAAATTCTAGAAAGATTTAAGATTCATGTGTTTATTATTTTTTCCCAGTATGAGGACATCGATAAAAAATATATATATATTGTATCTTTCTATACAAAAATGTGAAAATAACATAATAATAACAATAACAATACAGTGAAAATAACATCAAAGGTTACTGGGAAGTTATATTTAAATTCTGTCACTTTGAGAATCGCAGCACTCAGTAGGGTTGTTGTTTTGAATGACGGCTCAAATAGTTTCGTCTATTTCAGATCATGGCGGAAAATATCCACTACACCTCCAACGAAGAGTTGGACAGTCTTGTAAGTAAATATACATCCTATATTTATCCCCATCCCCACTTACCCCTTTTTTATTTGCAGATACGAGAAGATCATCCATCGTATGTATCAAATCCAGAATTAGACAGTATTGTAAGTATCTTCAGTTAATTTCGTTTTGCAATAAATTCTAATTAAATTTAAAACGATTTTTCAAAATTTATAAGGAGAAATAAAAAGAACTCGATACCAGTAATTTTCTACAAAAACATCTACTTTCTGGTAAACTTTAAGTTCCTTTTTCGACTTCTGTTTCAATAGCATTGCTTAAGAAAACTGAAAGATTATATAATAATAATAATATAATATAATACAAGTTCCTGAGTTATATTTTCAAGAGTATTATTGTTAAAGGAACGTTTTACAGTAATAAAAACATGACTTTAAGGCAGTGATAGGTTGCATTAATATATTTTCATGATAACGTGAAAATATAAACGTTTATATTATAGAAACATTGATTTTGCACTATGATAATAATAATTATTGATCGACATTACAATTTTCATGTAATGTACCTATGGTAATAAAGATAATGCATGAATGCTATGTGTTATAATGTATTGCCAGATCATGTTCTGATTTCTACTTTGCCTATTACTTTCCATTTTATTTGCAATTCTACATTATGTGGATTAAAATAATTGAATACTAAATAAACGTAAAACGCAGCGATATAAGTAATTTTATGCATTGGATGCAGATGCACTTTTAAGCACATTATCCATTTATTAAAATAGTCGTTTTGTACAATATATATTTATGTTAAGGTTCTATATATAATCTATTTCGTTTTTTATTTTGTCCTTCCTTATTTTAAGTTTCAATTGCAAGTTAAGCTCAGTAATACTTTATCATTGAAGTTGCATTTGAAAAGTTGCATCATCATTATGTTATGCTGCATTTGAAAACTTTCATCATCATGTTATACTTCATTTGAAAACTTGCATCATCATTATGTTATGCTGCATTTGAAAACTTGCATCATCATTATGTTATGCTGCATTTGAAAACTTGCATCATCATTATGTTATGCTGCATTTGAAAACTTGCATCATCATTATGTTATGCTGCATTTGAAAACTTGCATCATCATTATGTTATGCTGCATTTGAAAACTTGCATCATCATTATGTTATGCTGCATTTGAAAACTCATCATCATTATGTTATGCTGCATTTGAAAACTTGCATATCGTTGAATTCTTCTGCATTGTTAAAAGGTGAATTACTAAAGAATATATTTTGCTCAATAACAAACATTATATTTACGACATATTGCTAAATAATTGACATTATATCAGCAGTTTCTTTCACCTATTTGATATAATTAAATCAATATATTATATATATATATATATAGAGAGAGAGAGAGAGATTTTTTTTTCTATAATAAGATTATACCCTTAATTGAAAAATGTGAATTTAAACTCATCTTGATATCTATCCATATTTGATTCCTGAATTTTTTTTTTTACATGATTCTTATATTCTGATTATTTTAACAAAGATTTTAATAAGATCCCTTTTCTTATAATAAGAGCAGAAAACTTTTTATGATAAATTAAATCTGATACCATTTGTTGTCTTAATTATGGATGTATGACGAAATTAAAAAACTCGGCTCTCAAAGATATAGCTATTTTTAAAACATTTATTTTTGAGTTAACAAGCTTTGAGAAATCAGACTTACTAAGAGATTCTATTTAGATCAGGTCAAATAAGATGAAAGATGATTGGAGAAAACTTAACCTGGTGCAAAAGTTTGTATGTAGAAAATTTGCAAAATGTGGAAATGCTTTTGCTGAAATATTTTAATGAAAAAGAACTTCGTAAAATATTCTATCTTTGCCTGCAGATGGAGATATATTTCTGTTGGTTAGTTGATATTAAGAACATTAAAAAAAAAAAAAAAAAAAAAAAAAAAAATGCGTTATTTGAATTCTATAAATTATGTTATGCTGACCATTCTTATAATTGTGTTCTTAAATGAATTGAACATTTTCTTTCAATATTTGAAAAAGTTCGAAAGTTTAAAATTTTTATTTGCCATTAATTTGAGTGTGAACTTTATTTGAATGTGTTGCAAATTCTTTATTATTACTTACTTACTTATTTATTTATTTAAAAGATCCGATATTTTATTCCACGTAATATTTAATGTCATGAAAGTCAATATTTATTTTAATTTTTCCAATTAAATATTGATTGATGATGTTACTAGTTATATTTATAACTTTTTAAATATTGTAGCCTATAGTAAAAAAAAAAAAATTAAAAGCCTTTCATGTTTAACATTTTTTTTTTTAAATACTCCTCCTAATTAGAAAATAAACATTGGTGTTTTTAATGGGAACCATTTTTATTCAAAATAAATTCTTTTTTTTTTTTTTTTAATGATTTGTTAATACTCCTAAATAAAAAGAATATTTATTTCATACAAACGATTCATTATTAATATTCTCCTGGATATTTAAATAAAAACAGGAAGTTATTAGATAAACATTTTGTAAAAACAAATTAAAAAAAAATAATAATAGAAACGGGGATTTAACAATATGAAATTTTCAAAGAAAATAATACTTTTATGCTCAATATATCTGTAAAAAATAACTTATTGAACAAAAATAAATTCATTCATAAATAAAAACGTAATCTTTTATTTATTTTTTTTCCTCCTCTTACCTTAAATGTAATTATATTAAAAACTTTTTCTACAAAAAAAAAAAAAAAAAAAAAAAATAATAATAATAATAATATAACTTTGTATTATACATATAATTTAATATAACAATTTGTAGAGAACGAAATATAAATAAATATATTTTGCAGACTTTAATTAATTTCTTATTTTTTTTTTTTTTTTTTATTTCAGATGGTTCAAGCAATTCAAGTTCTGAGGTTTCATTTGTTAGAATTAGAAAAGGTAAAGTAAAATTAATTCTTGTAAATTGTTCTTTTATATAATCATTATAAAAAAAAAAAAAATTCTAACAAATACTAAGATTTAAGTGTAAATATCAGAAAGTATATTTATGCAATTAGGACCTGAATGGCCGAGTGTCTGGCGCTCGGTACCACAGGTTTCAGGTTCGAGTCCCGGCGGTGCCATGGATGTTTGTAGTGGATCGGTAGCTTATCTTGAAGCTACACTTGCACCTCCTGGGTAGTGCTAAGTGAGTAACGTCGGTGCATCGCTTGCCTTAAGGCATGGAAGACAATTGTCTAAGTGTTTGCCAGCTGCATTGGAACAAAAAAAAAAAAAAAAAAAAAAAAAAAAAATCATGCAATTCAAATGTCGAAAATAATATGTAGATTATACAAATAGACAAATTATATAGATAGATTACAGAGATATTTGGCATTATACGTTCATCCAATCAAAGTTATTCTCTATCTCTCGCAACCATCGTCCATTTCTTGTTGCTTTTAAATTATTTAGATGGACAAAGATTAGCTCTTTGCCATTTCTATTTCCCCAATGGTTCACTATCAGCTTAATTTTCATGAAAATCTACTTAATTTTGACCAAGTGGGCTCAAATTTTCTGTTTTTTTTTCTCCTTAATTATTTAAAAATTATTAGTAGATTCTGCTGGATGAGAAATTTTGAATCATCAAACCAAAATTTTTATCGATTTTGAAAAAGTATTTACTAACAAAGATTTTTTCCCCTACAAAATTGTGTATTTATAAAATAAAATTATTCAATTTAGAAACACTTGTTGAAAATTTATAAGTTATAGATTTTCAAAATTTTATAAGCAGTGAATGAAAATATTAGCTTGTTGTCGTTGGTAATATCGTTTATGAAAGAGTTAACTACGAGTTAACCGTTTTGTCGCATGTTGTTAGTAGAAAACAATTGTTTATTTATATAAATATTGTGTGTGCTTCATAATGGATTAGAATTCATGAATATTTTGACAATAAACATCTGAGAAAATACTTTTAAAAAGTTATTTAACATTTTTTTTCATTTAATTCTTTCTTTAAAATGAATATTTTCGATTAAAAGAAGATTTATTTAAGAAGGGGAAAAAATATTAGAAGAAGCAAATAATAATCTTTTTAATAGGAGATTTTAAAAATTCTAGAGGCCGAATGAGTAGCGCTCAGTACCACAGGTTCGGCAGTGCCATGCATGTTTATAGGGGTTCGAAATCCATTTTTAACCATAGGTCCCGGTCTAATATGACTACTACTACTAGTACACCACGCCGTATTACTGTACCTGAATTGCACCTTTACAGTTTGGGAATGATGTGGATGAGTCTAATTGGACTCTGTGATGCTCTACGGTCATACGAGACCGAAACCTACGGCTTAAATTGGATTCCGAATCGCTACAAATATCCAGAGCATCGCCGAAACTCGAACCCGAAACCTGTGGTACCGAGCGCCAGAGTGCTAGCCACTTGGCCATCAGGCCCCGATCTAATATGACTGTAGAGCATTAGGTCTAAGGATGACAATTCTACCCCGTAAAAGTAAACATTTCCTAGGAATTTACTTGTAGACAGACAGCCTTGGACCAACATGGACTGTAGTTCCGGGAGTTCTTTAGAAGTTAACAAACTGTGCAAAAATGATATAGAACTTAATATTTATTTTATTTCTACACAATCATATGAATTCGATTTTTTAAAAAATTTTAATAAAAGAATTACATTCCTGTCTTTCAGAAATACTGATGATCTATTCAGCCCATTCTTTATCAACATTTATTTTAATGATTACTTTGTAACACAAATTTCTGACTAAATATTATCATTTTTTTTTAAGTGTAAATTTATAAATCCTACTTTTATCTCAAACCTTGCTGTTAGACTTATATGCACGACTTATTTTTTACATACCAAGTCAATCACAAATCAGCAGTCTCTCGTTTAGAAGAATATTTGGATTTTTGAAGCATATCCCGTCTCTTAAACAGAACCTTGAATAGGACTGGTGTCAAGCGTGTATAAATGGCAATTCCAGGTCGTGCAATAGCTTTCTTCCTATAAACCCCAGAAGAAAATAAACGTCAAGATGAAATACGTCGTATACATTACAGCAAATGCTGAAGACTAGACGCATACAAGTCCATTGTTCTCCTAAGCGCCTGTACCAGCACACAACCCTAGTTTTCTTCTTCTTTCGATGGCTTGTTTCTCGTATACCAAGAAGCATAAATTTCAGTTGGCTTTACAACGATCCATTGTTTTCCTCCCATTAATAATCTTATTTATGATACATGATTCTGCTTCTCCAAACAGGCGTGACTTGAGACGAGGTTTTTCTCTGGATAGTCTTTGTTCGCCTTTACCAAAGTGAATGGAACGACTGGGAAGAAAATTCGAGTTTTCGAATATCGTTTTTTTCATTTATGCATTTGAAATATTTGACTCCCCTTGAGGTTTTATGTTTGGAAAGCAGTCCAAATAAAAAATGCAAAAATTTTGGAAGATACCACTCATTGAAAGAAGTTCAAATAATTTAGTGGCTTACGACGAAATAAAATTTGCATTACATTCCTTTGCAACGAATATTTGGTTATTTTAAATTATTTAACTTTTTTTTTTTTTTTTTTTCCAAGTTTCATATCCCAAAAATACATCTATGTTTGAACCTGAATAGTCGAGTGTCTGGCGCTCGGTGCCCACAGGTTTCGGATTTGAGTTCCAACGGTACTATGGATACTTGTAGTAGTTCGGAATCCACTTTAAACTGTAGGTCCCGGTCTCGCATGACTGTAGAGCGTCACGGTGCCAAGTCAGACTTCTACCTACGGGTGCTCCATCATAACAAAAGTCGCCTCATTTCCATTCAACCATGAGTCCATATGGATTCGTGTGCTTTGGTCTATAAGTCTACCAAATGGAATCGAAAACAACATCTATGTCTTAAAAAATGCTGTAGCAGTGGTAGAAGTCAAAGTATTATGACAACCATTCAACGCTGTCTTTCAAATTTTATGTTGGAATTTTTCCAGAGACGTATGGTGGGGAGGTTTAATTTTTTTTTTGCATAGTTCTCGTAAATTTGAACAAAATTACAGTAGTATTCGCAATTGACCTTGATCAATTTTTTTTATTTTTTAAGCTTCGGCATGTTTGTAAACAATAACCAAATTGAGAACCTGAAATCGTGATTTTTTCCCTCATAATTCAGTAGAACTGTATTAAGATGCTTATTTTTATTTCGTGTTTTTCTTATAAGAAATTCATGAAAATCTGAATATTAACATCTGAAAAATATATGCAATTTTCTGTATTTTATAAAAATTACGTGGGCTATCATTCATATGAACGTTAATTGCTCTGCTAGTGAAATAAAAGTACTTATCCAACGGATTGAAAATATAATTCTAAGCCTTTAACAAAAACAAACAATTTGATTTATTACATGATTCATGTTTATTGGTTATGTAGTAAAAAGAAATTTTTCACATATGAGAAATTGATTGTGAAAGATCAATTTCTTTGTAGTACAGATCTGATATTCTTCCTATCTTCTAATCTCTGATGGTCAATTTGCTGTCGCCGTGGCCTTTGGTGGCCTCGTGGTGGTATGGATATTTCTTAGTGATCCACGTTAAACTGTAGGTCCCGATCTAATTAGCCCAAACTGGGCACAAAATGACCGTAGAGCGACAAACCAAACCTCAATCCTATCTTCTAATCACGAAATTTAACTACTGCACAAAAGTTGCTGTATATTGCCTATTTTTTACAATTGAATTGAAGTTGTGTTATTATTTTGTATGCTGGTTGATATTTCATCAAAAGACTCGATTGATTTATTGTTTCTGGATATAACCACCAAAATATAACTGATATTTAATCTTGAACAAAATACCTACCAATATTTAACCCTTATATTGCCTTTTGTAATCCTAAGATGCAGTCAAAGTAGAAAGAGCCTGGAGCCAAAATACCTGAAAGATAATTTTCTTTGTCGTATAGATCTAATATTCTATCTTTTAATGAAAGTTAACTACTACATAAAAGTTGCTGTATACTGTCTATTTTTTTTTTTTTCCCATTTAATTTTATTTTGTGTTTTTATTATATTTTGTATGCTGGTTAATCTCTTATCAAAAGACTCGATTGATTGTTTCTGGATATAATCATCAAAATATATCTAATATTTATTCTTGAACAATAAATATATAACCCAACCGAAGGCCTCGTATTGCCTTTTGTGATCCTTAAGAAGATGCAGACAAAGTGGAAAAGAGCCTGGAGCCAAAATACCAGTACCCATCCGTCCTGAAAGCTCAGTTGGTATTTATCTCCTGACAAACTCTTCTCCAGGTGTTTGATAAAAAGGTGTAGAAGGATTCGGGGCGAAATTAAGAAAGAAATCCTTCCTGGGGCTCACGCCTTCGCTTGGGAAAACTCGTTGACGTCCTTTTGAGGTCATATCCTCTCACCCGACTTGATGATAGGTTAGATTTGCTGCTGCAACGAGGGAAGGAGAAGTGAAATTTCCATGATTACCCACATTTCGGCTGTCATTCAAGAGTGGCCGTCCATCCCACGTCAACATGGACGCCGGGGCTGTAATTAGGCGCTTCCAGCTCTGTCGTTGTCACACGGAGGACCCCCTCATTATCCCCCTCTCAGAGAGAGAGATATTCCGAAAGAAGCCGATTCGATTTGCATCAGCAGTGGTTTAAGTCCCGCAGAATAGGAAGTGCATGCATCGTCTTTTGGGTGTTTTTTTTAAGTGGAGGATTTTTTGTTTGCCTTAAGGTGTGCCGGTATTAGGTATCGTATTTTGTGATTCTTAACTGACGGTGACAGGTTGTTGTTTTTTATATTTTATCTATTTAAAGTTCCCTAAATAGAAAAAGTTAATCACATATGCAGAATGAATTAAGATATCTGCAACAAACTTTAATTGTAGGCCGATACTTAGAAAAATAATCTGTTTTTGAATAACAGCTTGCAGCCTCATAGCTATAATAGGATATAACAAATAAAAAAAGAAGAAACATAAAGACCCATTGGAAAGCACGAACATAACTACACTTTACAATAATAAATACTTTTGTGTAATTTTTTTAATTACACTATTTAGGTTTTTTTTGTATAAAAACGTTTTGTCATCTGCAACACTAAATATCTCATGAAGTTAATAAATAAATTGACAAGTGTTCAAAAATTTATAACAATGGACGCTAACAATCTTCAGTAACATCATTTTGAATAAAAATGACTTGTTTTTCTGACCTATGTTTAAATACATACAATTTTTGAACAGTTTGTTTATTGAATGAAAGTTAATAGGAATAAATGTCTGATTCATTCACTTAAATTTATTTGTTGAATTATTTTTTTTTTTTAGATTTACTTTTCAAATGGAAGATTTACAGTTTTACTTTTTACTAGACATACTTCATTATCAAATCAATCAATTAAGAAAATTCATGAAATAAAAAGTTAACTAGATCTGAGACAATTCTACTTTGTTGAAGGAAAATCCATGCATTAATGCTTGCGTTTGTTATCAAACAAACAGCATAATTGTTTTTAACATACTTTAGTTACCGAAACTTAGAGCTAATGATTTCTTTTCAATTATCACTATATCATTTTCAGGCTACAAATTATCATTAAAAAGAATGTAAAAGAAATTCTATACGTATGCATTTGAAGCCTTTTTTTTTTTTTTTTTTTTTTACCATGAATACTGAAAATATGCTATATTTGTTCTTACACTTTTAATTTGAATACTTTGATTGCCTTTCCATGTTGCCAAATTTTTACATGCTGATGCATTTAAAATCTTATTATTTAACAAATTCGTGAATTTCTACTTTGTGATAGGACTTTTATTTGTAGACTATTTTATTTAATATTAGTACCTATAAACAAGCGTTGCACGGCTTCAGAATGAAACTTATTAATTCTCTAACTCGAATGTCAGTCCAGGACATCTTCTCTGAATTTTAAAATGACATTTTTTTAAATCTTCAAATGAATTTTTCAATTTACTTAAAAGAAGAAAATAAATCCTTTTATCGCATAACGAAATTGGTACATTGATATAGTTATCTCCGCTTGAAAAATGAATAAAATAACAATATGATTATTTCTATGATCTTTTTTTTGAGTCGATATTTTTTATTTTCTTTCTAGGTTCATGAACTTTGTGACAATTTTTGTCAGAGATATATCAGCTGTCTGAAGGGAAAGATGCCCATAGATTTAGTCATCGAAGAGAGAGACACCAAACCAGACATTGGTGACACAAACAACAACAGCAATGGCAGCAGTTATTGCGGAGGCCCACCTTGTGTATCCAGGGGACTTCTTGACACATCGGGAGGTCACAGCACAGATAGTGGTTCTACCCCCGATCATCAGGTAAAGAAAATAATATTTTGCTTCGTAAATTGCGTAGAGGAAAACATCGCCTCTAATTAGGTTACTATTATTCAATATTTAATGTATTGCACCTGGCCCTGGTAGAGATGGAAAAAAAATTGCATCTTGTCTTTTCAACGAAAAGGTTAATTGGTTCTGTTTCTTTCTTTTAGTGCCACAAAAACGGCAGATTAATGTACACTTTAATCAAATTGCGTGGATATTTTCTTCATGAATAACACAAATGAAGACATTTAAAAATAATATATTAAAAGGCATTCCCTCCATAAAATACAATAGTGCTTTATACGAGAAATAATCATAATCGTATTTTCATACACCGAGTGTGTGTTCCCCGTATTTGGGGTAACTGTTTTTCCTAAGCAGAGATAGTTTCACATTTGATACAAATTTTCAGATTTTTAAGCATTTAACAGAAAAACCATATTTACTGATTTTATTTAAATTATCTTGCTTATTAGAAAACAAAAATATCTGTATTTTTAATTCATTACTGAATAGATTAAATTTTTTTTTTTTTTTCCGAGAACATAAGCCCGCAAATCGTTCTTCTTAAATGCATAGCTTGAGTGTGATTTAGATTCAATAAATTAATGCAATATAACAAACGATCAGTGAAAAGAAGTGTAGTGAAAATGTTAGTTATAAATAAGGTTTTTCAGAGCCTGGCAGGTACGAAATTTTGTTTAGAGTCAATTCAGCAAACATTCCACCCCCACCCCCAAATTTATGTGTGTTGTACGGAATCTGTGAACATAATTTTCAAATGCATGCAGCCCGTAACAATATAGTGGATAGCGTTTCGGGTCTTCAAGCCAAAATGTTTATTTAGTTCAAAACTCCAAAAGGTATACCGAATAGAAAAGTTTCGTGTCAATGCTGAGAAAAGACACAATATATCTGTTGGTCGAAATGTCTCGTTGTGCTCGAGAGAGGGAGAACGGTGCGTAACCCCATATTAGAGAGTTTTGCATACCGTACGTTAGTTACCGTAGGACGTCCGTTAGCTTTTTCTCCAGCGCGCATGCTCATAGGAAACATGATTTCCTATGAGCATGCGCGCTAGCGAGAAATAGCTAACGGATGTCCTACGGTAACTAACGTACGGTATGCAAAAACTCTCTATTGTCAGTCTTTGAGGTGTTCATTCAAAATTGGTGGCACACTGAAATTGAAAAAAAGGGCACCTCAGACGTGTAAGGTAGTAGCAATTACGAGGAAAATAAAACGTGAAAAAGATCTCTTCCATTTACAAAAAAAATTAGTGCACTCTTTTTCTAACTCCAGCCAAAACAATTTGGAGTTCTAGGATCTTATTCAGATTACAAAGAACTTTTAAGGAATAATAATTGTAAAAAATAACTCTATTTTAAAGAGGGCTTGATGGCTGATTGACTAGCGCTCTGGCGCTAAGTGTCTCAGGTTTCGGGTTCTAGTCCCAGCGGGTACTATAGATGTTTATAATGGTTCGGAATCCCTTTAAGCCATAGGTACAGTCATATTAGACCGGTCTAATATGACCGTTGGACGTAAAGCTGACAACCCCAACCCGTAAAAAGGCAGCGTCACGGAGTCAAGCCAGACTTCTATCAATGGGTGCTCTATCACAACATAAGCTGCAACCCCTCCCCTTTTCCCTCCTTCCATGTGACCACATGGGTTCACTTGGTCTAGATGTTGTTGTCAGCCAAGTGAGATAAGAAACAGCAAGATTTTAAAATTTGGGAATTCATGGAATTAAGTAAATGCTTAAATAACGCAATGAAAGCCTACCAAATCAAATAAGACATAACTCAAAAGAGATTGCAATAGAATTGAATTTCTGTAAAATGACAAATTAAAAAAATCGTTCTTTCTTTTTGTATTATGTATGAATGCCAAAATGAAGAATTCTAATAACCAGATTTGTAAACTGTGTTTTTTTTTTTTTAATAGTATTTCTCTAATACCACAACTAAGAAAAAATACAACTCGTAAATACTGATATCAAGATTATTCTACCTAATTCTATAAAAAGAGAGAAATACACGCAGTATTTCTGTGTGGTTTTTGTAGTCCTGATTAATTTTTTAAATTATTGATTCCATAGTTTTTAAACTAATTAACCATTAATTAAGCAAAATTATTTAATTTTGGGGTAAAATTAGTGCGATGTTAATACGTTGATCACGAAAGAAAAAAATATTTGTTATCTTAAAATCCGCGATGAATAGATAGGAAAAAATAATTTGTTTCCTAGTGGGTTGTGCCAATAAATGTATCCATAAAAGACTAAGTCGATAGACACAAATATCTATTTGTTGTAAGCTTTTTTAATGTTTAGCGCTTTTAAGTATTTTTTATGGCTTAGATGTGCGGAGAATGAACAAACTATTAAGCGGATTAATTGATCTCAGTGTAAAATAAATGGAAAGGAGCTTTTTGATAATCTTGAAGACAGAATTGTTGTTGCTTATATTTAATACGTATAAGTTATATTTGTAGTTATGTCTTCAAATAATGTTAGTATGGTTTAAAAACATATATAAGATAAATTGTTTCTAAATAAATTTATGTATATGATAATTTTAAACTTAATAAAATATTTATTGAAATGCGAAATATAATTTCATTTAATTCATGAGTGACTCTTTTAGTGACAATAAGTCTGAAATAATTTAATATAAAATATCATTAATAAACAATGAAAAGTAAAATAATTTGCTATCACACTTCGAAAAGAAAAAAAAAATTACTTTTATAATTTTAAGTTTAATACAGCCGAAATTTAATCGACTCTGACTTGAATCTACAGAAAGCTATTTTTTTTAACAATTGGATATTTTTCATTATTATAAAATTAAATATCAAGGGAATTTAACTTGGTATATATTTATTAACTTTTTATTTAATTAATCGTTTTGATCATATTAATATAATAAATCCTTATTAAATTTTATAGAATTTATAAGCATAATAAATTTGGTAACTACTTTTTTGAAAGAAAAATGGAAATATTTGCTTACTTATGATATATGGTTTTGAATCTTTAAAAAATGTATTCCTTTCTACCATACATCAATCATTCTACATCAAATAACACCCATCTCGCCCCCTCCCATTTTTTTTTACTTATTTTTCAATTTTGACTCTAAAATAAATGATTCTGGGAGAAATGATTTGGCTATAAAGACCATCGAATAAATGTGATAATAGGGAGAGGCCTCCCGTTTAACCTGCTGACTCTCCAACCTTCCCTAGTTATAAATTATTGATAACTGTTCAGACCTGACCATCAGATCCGGCATTTTATGTGGTAAATAAGTGATCCGGATTTGGCTATTTATCGCCTAAAAAAATCACTTTTCTTTTCGTTTGTTGTAAAAATGTTTGTTGAGAGTACTTTTCTTAAAATTTATATTAGTTTTTTTTCTTACGTGCTGATTTCAATGTAGGAAAAAAAAAGAAACACGCATTTTATTAATATATATATATTAAAAAATATATTTAAATATAAAAAATATTAATATATATTAATTTTAATGTATAATTTATATTTTATTAATTTTAATTTAATGTAAATATATTATAGTAAAGTGAAAAACTGGCACATGAGTTTTATTTTTATATTAATGCTTCTCTTAGCCATTTTTAACGAAAATTATCAAGTGTGATGATAATGAAACAGTGTTCAGTATATATTAGAATAGAATATAAGGGATTTTTGGTAGTTTCTTTTATCATGAGTAAACATGATATCTTGGTTAGAGATCCGAGGCTCCTCCAAAAAAAAGTGAAGCTATAAAAGAAAAATAACGAGTATAAGTAATTATTTAAAACAGATTAATCTCCTAGCGCAACATGAGAAACTTCCATTTCAAAATTTTTTATTTAAAATAAATACTGATTTATGTGTGTCTGAAAGTTGGCGTGAAACATGTGTTGCTAAATATAACGATTGACCTATATCCAGTTGCATAGTCTGTAGTACATTCTGAATAATCTGGCTTTCAAAATATAGATTATTTTCAGTATTCTCAAATAGTGTCCAAATATGTTTATAAAAGTTAGTCTTTTTAATTAATTTTTTTTTTGTTTATAAAAGTTAATTGAATCATCACTTAACAAACTTCTCTGTCTGAATTTGGTAGTGGCCCTTGTAGTATTTGAACAATTGCTTCTTCATAAAGTTATAGAGTTATTACATTTTGCTATATTACTGCCACTATTGAATTTGATAGTTCTTGAGGGGATTCTGCACTTTAGTATTCATATCTCCTCAAAACTCGAAATGAAAAATTTCACCCGAACATTTTATTTAGGAGGACATGGTGAAAACAGCAAGAGAAAAAATCGCAAAATAAACAAGCTGAACCCTAAAGTGCAGAACTCCCGTTCTTGTATTATTCTGACCAATTGCTTCATAAATTTATGGGTGATTGATATACTCCCACATGTATTCTGCCAGTAAGGTATGTCCACACATGATATACTGAAATTCGAGAAAGGATTTCAGTTTGATTTTAATTTCAGTTATCTAAAAAAAAAAAAAATTTAACTTACCTTTTTTTTTTTTTTTTTTTTTTAATTTGAGTACCATTTTTCAATCATCATTTTATATTAAATGATTAGTTCAATTTAAATGCATTTTATTTTAGTGAGAATAGATTGCAGCTTTAGTATAAAAAATGTAGGTTTCAAATACAAAATTCAATTAGAACTACTTCTAATAAAAATAACCTTTTACAATATGTTTATGGAAAGAGGATAAATTCAGTTTTATATAATAGTGTCTGCTGTGAGTCTATCAGTTTATTTTTATATTCTTAAAATAATAACAATAATTATAATAAATACGTTTTTTTTTTTTTCTACGCAATAGATACATTTCTAAGAATTCAAGTTAAAAAGAAACTCAAATAATTTGGCTGGATTAAAATATTAGACTAAGTTGGAATTTTCAAGTTTGTCAATTCTAATGCACTTTGCTATTAGAATTTTTTTTTTTTTAATTGAAACAAAAAAATCAATTGTAAAATTTTCAAAAATATCTTTGAATTATATATATTTTCCTCAGAATTTGGGTTGGTCTCGTAAATATGAATAAAATAAAATTTATTTTTTGATATCTTGATTCGCTTAACTTAAAAATTCGTGTGTGAAAAAAAAAAACTTTCCCGTATAAAGAGGTGTGTATGACTGACACCAGCTAAAGAAAATAAGCGATTTACTGAAATAAAAACAGAACGAAAAGTAATGAAGTTTATTTTTCCCCCACTCCTTGCTTGGAAAATAAGAAAGATTCATAATCAATATATTAATAAATGGTCGTTGAGGGAGAAAAGCCTTTCGAACAAAAGGTGTGATTGGCAGGGAACTCAACTAGTTAAAAGACGCTGCCTCAGCGAAATGAACAAATCTACCGATTGAAGGAAAAAAAAAAAAAAAAGAATGGTAGAGTTTTCCTGAAACGGAAGATTGAATTCGTCTTCTTTATTTATAAAAACTTGATGCTGTCCGAATCGTCAAACGGCAAGGCATTTAAAAAATATTAAAGATTAAATGGGAGCTATCTTTCTTGTACCGTATGATATTAAAGAGAATTTATTAATTTAAAAATTCTGGACAGCAACTGTTTCGTTTAAATTGTATTCTAATTGAATAGAAATATAAGATAGGATAATATTGTGTTCTTCTATAACAAATAGATTAGTTTGTTGCTTTAAAACATACTTTATTATTTACGTATTTCACTAATAGAATTATTAGATATTCGTGATTGTTTTTCTGGGTTTCGTCTGTTAATTGCTACAAAAATATTCATTTTGTATTTTTATGCATAATTTTCTAAACATAATGTTTATTTGCATAATATATTTAACGTGCTTTAAAAATGCTTGATTTTTATTCGTATATTTGAAAATTAAGGAAGTAATGTTAAAGTAGAGCTTTATTTTAAATTATTTTATTCTAATTTATTATTATATCAATTTAAAATAATAATTAATTGAATTTTAGTAGCAATCTATCTAAATTTGTTTTGTCTGTAATATTGGTTTCAAAGTTCGTTATAGAAAGTCTGATAACTTTACTTATTATTAAAAGGTTTAAATTGACAAGTTTTCTATAATTATCAACGCTGTGTAAATGCATCGTTATTAATCATACGATGAAGCGATCTCTTCAATTGTCAAAGACGGTGCATTTATTAATATATTAAGATGATCCATTATGTTGTTCATATTTAAATAAACGGCCATCTTCCCTTATAAAGGGATTACTTGATCAACAATATTTGAAATCTGCAATGTATATATTATCCATTTTATGCTTGATGCTTTTTGAATATTCAGTAACTTTATCGATGATATTGAAAGACAAGTTGCTCAGTCCTTTCATAGACAAATATATTATTTAAGAAGGATATTTAGCATTTTGTCATTCATCTGAAAAGCATTTAGCTTTAAAAGTTGGAAATAATTTCAAGGGGTTTGAAAATAATTCAGTTGAGGAACAGGGAAGAAATAACCAATTTCTTATCTTTTCAAAACTTTCTCTGATAAAGATTTTCTTAAAGGAAGTGAAGTTTACAAATATTTTTTTTTACTAATTAAAGATTAAAACTATGCTAGATTTAAAAATGTCAAGATTTAACGATTAAATGTCTAAAATAAGTGTAAAATTTTTATGATATAAAAAAAGAAGGTGGGGAATAAAGGCAAGAGAACTTAGATGATAAATAAAAAAAAAAAAGAATCAGAAATTGCTAATGCGTATTCCCTAGCATGGAACACTAAAAGTATTTTGATAAATAGAATATATATATATATATATATATATATAATTTTTTTTGTGGGCTTTTTTTTCTAACTATGACTCTGAAACATGGACTTTGGCAAGATCTGATGAAGCCCACTTGGGTATATTTGAACGGAAGATTTTAGGGGTTATTCTTGGAGACGTTAGATAAAGGGATTGTTGAAGATTGTACAACGCAGAAATTTATAAATGCTATAAAGACCCAGATATTATAAAATTTATTAAGAATTATAGTTTAAACTTTGTTGCTTTTAGAATGTATTTAGAATTAATGATTTTAAAAAAAAAAAAAAGGGGCAAAATAAAAAAAGTAGCCCCTGTAAAAGGACTCGTTTTGGCAAAACCACAGGGACAAAGAGGAAAAGGATGATCCAAATTGCGATGGATAGACGCAGTTGAAAAGATTTTGCTGTACTAAAATTAAGAATTGGAGGACTATTGTCGCCCAGAGGAATGTATGGAAATCTCTTCCATGGAGATGTAGCATTTTGTCATTCCTCTAATGTAAAACATTTAATTTTAAAAGCTGAAAATAATTTCAAAAATTTGAAAATAATTCAGTTGAAGATGAGGGAGACGACCAATTTCTTATCTTTTCAAAATTTTCTGTGATAAATATTTTCTTAAATGAAATGAAGTTTACAATATTTTTTATTGTTTGAAACTTAAAACTGGCGTTCCATTTAAAAGCGTAGAGATTTAACGATTAAATCTCTAAAATAAGAATTTTGATATTTTTATATGAAATAAAAAAAAAAAAAAATGGGGAATGGAAGAAAGAGAACCGAGTTGATAAAAGAAAATAAGTCGGAATTGTTGATGCAATAAGCATCAACAATTCAATACGTTTAGTGTTTGATGTCAGAGAATAACCCTGGCATGAAACACTAAACGTGTTTTGATAAATAGAATTTTAAAAAAAAAAAAAAAAAATCTATGAAATTTTTTTGTAGGGTTTATTTTTTAAACAGTGAGTTATTTTGAATGAAACTAATTCAGGCAAATGAACACTCTTTAGTTATATATTTCTGAATCCCCCCTCCCTTAAATTCAGGAAATGTACAAAACAGCTTTTCATCTCTTCTGAGTGCACGTTTCGAGCAAAATTATAATCATGATCCGAAATTTCCTGGTGCATAGCTCACTTCCTATCTCTTCGATCATGCACTTAAGTAGAAAAGCGAAAAAGAAGAAAAAGAATTAAATAATAATAATAATAAAATAAATAAATAAAGCATGCATTTCTGCATGCGGAAATCTTACTGAAAACCCCAGAAAACGAAGGAAACGAATAACTGTCATTTCAGGTGGTAGATGAAAAGGCCCAGTGCACCATCTAGTTTGAAACCAGTTGTCTGCAAGTCCGGAATGATCACTGTAATTATGCTTTCTTAATCATCTCCCTTTACTGGCGGTTTTGGGGGTCTTCCAACGCCCACTTCTCAGCCGAGGCATCGCCAGAAAAGTGGAAAAAGTTGGAAAATAAATAAATAATCAGACGAATTTCACGTGTTCCCACTTGGAATCTTGTTAGCTGCGGTCGGTAGATATTAAAACAGACTTCCCACAATGATAGCAGTCATGGTGGCTATGAGGGGGGTGGGTGGGTGAACAGATTTTATATCCCATGGATTTTCTTTATGCTTCCATCCGTCTTTTTCATTTCGTTTTGTAAGAAAAACGATTATCATCTAGCTTGCTGCTGTTTTGTTCGTCGCGAAATTGCCATGTTAAGATTCCCAGCAATCTTTCGTCTGTGGAACTATTCAATTGTCGAAAATATAAGCGGCAGAATCTCCTCCCCCTTCATTTGCTGTTTTTTTTTTTCTTTTCTTTTCTTTTTCTCCTCCTCTTTAATAGAATTGAAATTTAATGCACATTTTATCTTTTAATTTTAATTCATTTTCCAACGTTTAAATGAACTGTTTATATATTTAAATGGAAAAAACAGCAAATTTGAAAATGCTCTAGAGCTGTATTAATTATTCATTTTGTATGATATATGTTGAGTTGTTTTTACAGTACTTTTACTGTGTTGAGTTGTTTTTAATTGCAAAATTCAAAGTTAAATTCAATTTTAAGTTTTCAAAAATAACAAATTTAATTTTATACATCAAATATTGACGCTTTGTAAATAATTTAAACTACATTACTAATAAGCAATTAAAATATTTAAATTAAGTAGTTATGTATATATAAGTAGTTATAAATAAGTTATATTAATTTATATACACTCATGTCCATAAATTAAGGATAATGAAGTTCAGGCAAAGAAAGAGACAGAAGCAAAACAAATTTGACTTATTTGTAAAGTCTATTTATTAAACAAAAGGTAAAGATAAAAAAGATGCTATATGTTAGACATAATTAATAAAAATTGCGATTTTTACTCCCTGGAGCAAATTTCAAAAAAGAACCTATTTACAAAAAACAGTATAACATGGTTAGTATGATGGTTAATATGGAGTATGTCTCCCGGACGATGCAATACAGGCCTTACAACGCCTAGGCATGCTGAGTATCAAATTATCAATCTGATCTTGGGGAATATTACACCACTCATCAAGCAATGCCCTCCGAAGTTCCGGTTAACAGGTGGGAGGGGTTAACGGGCTGCAATTCGTCGGCCAAGCATATCCCACACATGCTCTATTGGATTCAAGTCCGGAGAGTATGCTGGCTAATCCATACGGGTGATATCTTCCAATTGAAGGCATTCGTCTACAATGTTTGCACCGTGAGGACGGGCGTTGTCATCCATAAACAGAAATTCAGCACCCATGGCGCCCCGAAACAAACGTGCATGTTGTTCCAGAATGACATCCCGATAGATGTGGCCTGTCATCGTTACACTCTGAACATGCAGGTCAGTTCTGGAACCAAGAATAATTCCTCCCCAAACGAGCCGTCCTGCACTACCGTAACGGTGTCGTTCAATGGTGTTCTCTTGGTGGTAACGGGTACCTGGCGCTCTCCATATGAAAATCCGGCGAGAATCAGACTGCAAACTAAACCTGGACTCGTCGGAAAACCTCACACAAGACCACTGTTGCGGTGTCCACAATGCATGTTCTCTACTCCAGGTTAATCGCAGGCGACAGTGAGTTGCGGTAAGGTGAAAACATCTGACAGTACGAGCATATAGACCAATGTGCCCTAAGCGTCTGTACACGCTCTGCCTTGAAACTGTCGTACCGGTAGCTGAAGAGAGCTGACGAGACAGGTCTGATGCTGTGCTCCGTCTGTTTCTTTTGGCAGTAACTGCTAAATACCGGTCCTCATTCGGCGTTGTAACTCGGGGGCGACCTGTGCTGTAACATCTACTCACATTGCCATCATCTTGGATTCGTTGCCAAAGCCTGGGGATAACACTCTGAGCGATTCCATGTTCCTCGGATACTTCCAGCTGGGTACGTCCACATTCCAGTCGTCCGATAATTCTACCACATAAAAAATCATCCAAATGCTTCCTTTGTGCCATAACTATGCGGTTATTGCACTGAAAGGCTTTTAAAGAGCTTGTGAACAATTTTACTTCTTTGCCACCATTCCTTATATACCCCTTTCTTACACTCTCGTCATTGTGACGTACTATCCGTACCATCCGGTGGTTTCCTGTAATTTGCACATTCTTCTTCAAGATGTGTGTGATAATTCTACAGGTGAAATTTTTATTTTAGAGTTCAATTTCTGTGTGATTCTGAATCATTCTTAATTTATGGACATGAGTGTATATATGTATGTGTGTGTATGTATATATATATAGTAGTAGTTTATATAATTATATAATTTTTGCTTTTTCAAAGAGATTTAAATTTCAGTTAATAAATTAATTTAAAAGAAACACATACAAAAACAATTTGAAAAGAAAATGTGCTCATTCTATCTAAATAATACTGTCGATATTTTAGTGCATATTCATAATATTTGAATTAGGGGATAAGTAATTAATAAACTATCATTTTTATAACTAAAAATTCTGTCTTGAAAGCATGAAATAAGCTTGTGAATTTTCTAAATAAAAATATTGCTGAATTTTCTATTTATGCACGATCATATTTAAAAAAAGACATCTGCTATCAGAGCTAATATCTTATAAATTTTTGAAATTTTTTTATGAATAGGAATCGCTTTTATAGAATAGCATTTCGTGTTCTCAGTTTTATCCCATTTTTACTATAATTAATTAAAAATGTTTAAAATAATCTTTTCCCGTATGCAAATTACATGGAATTTTTATTTAATTTCGAAGTAGAAATATTTCTAGGATCAGACAGTAATAAACATTAATCATTATTTGCAAATTGCACGGTAATTAATTTTCAAGGGTAAAATAAATGGGAAAATGTTCAAGTTCTCTATAAAATTGGTATATGCTGTCAAACAGACTTTTAATACTTGTCATAAATTTTTAACTCAATAATAAAAAAAAAAAAAAAAAAATACGTTTACACATTTAAACTTGAAAACCATAAAAATTTCGTAATTCGTAGATGCATCTTATAAATTTTCGGGTTAAAATTTAATTATTACAAAATTTGTCCATATTTTCTTTTCTTTTGCTAGCATTGATCATCATCCATATTTGTCTCATAAATATTCATAAATCATGTTTATTAATGTATACCGAAAAAATTTGCAAAGAGGTGGGCATTATGAATGTACAATAAATTTCGATGAACATTTTTTTTAAATATTTTTACGTAAGATTTGGACTTCCATTTGAGAAAATCTAAATTTATCTAATTTTTTAATTTTTGTACACACAATCATTAAATTTAAATCATGCAAGAAAATTAAGATATGATTATTTACACAAATTTCAATACAAATAGCAAAACGTTATTTTTTAATATGTGTATTTAAATTAATATTATGTATAGACATGCATATCTTCCTTCACTGCCATTTGTAATAAAGTATATAATAAAAAAAAATATAAAGGTATAGATTATAAAGCAGTGTGTTAGGTATTAAAATAGTGATTTCTAATCTTCAGGTTATAAAATAATATTTTATTAGAGAGTTATTATTTTAAAAGTGTAATTTTTAAATTCCGTGCATCAAAATAAAGGATTTTCTTAATTTTTATTTTAGCACTTATTTGCTGTAAACACACAAGAACTTTAACAAGCTCAAAAGCTCACCATCACCGCTCTTTTATTCAATTTCAAAGAAAAAAAAAAACAGTAACAAAAACATCTTGAAGATCAATTACGAGTTGAAAAAAAAATTTTATTTTTCACCAAATGCATTATTACTGTGTGCTTTTCAAAGATATTTGTTTATTACCCCTCGCAGACTTACTCTCTATTATTATTTTACCTCACATTTATTTGCCTTTTTATTTGCAGGGCCACTACGAGGAAGCACCTGTAGGAAATATGGACAGATTACCACTCGGGGTAAGTTCTATGACTATTATGACCAATAATGCGGTGTGCGGTATGAATATGGTTGAATTTCTGCCTAGTTCTGGATGATTAAAAAGTATTGTTCCCATTTGGTGCTCTTTACATGCTGAGGTGCTTGTTAGCTGCTAGCATTCTTATTGAAGAATGAAAGAGCTTATTATGTTTTCCCCTCAAATTTAACTTAAAGAGAATTCACAGAAATAAAAACCTTTGATAATATTTTGAAAAAAAAATGTTTTCTTAAAGGGAGAAAAAATAGCACGCTCTTCAAGGATTTATCCATTTACTGGGGATGTTGTTTTGGTGTTACTCTGTCCACTTTAATCATTTGACCTAAACTGTGATTAGCGAGCTTTTAAAATTCCTTTCAAATCCTGCTGATGCTCAGTTTTCTTGAAGTAGTTGGTATTTGTTCGTTTTCGAGATAATAAGAATTCGTTGAGCCATTTGCAATCCTTTTTAAAATAAACTTAAATTTATTTAAGAAATTTAATAAAATCAAAATTTTAGTATTAAAAAGAAATATCAAGTATGGGATTTTACAGACGATCAGCACAGTGGAATGTTTAGTCTTTTAAACCAATGAGGATTTTAAAAATTTTTAACTCATGATTAGAATTCATTCAACTGTATATTGTGTTCATTATATATCATATTGAATAACTGCGCCTTGCTGAATGAATCATTTTGTAATTAGTGTATGAAATTATCTCATGCTAGTTAAGCGACTTAGTCAAAAATAAAAAAATCAACCACTTTTGCTAAAATATACACGATTGAGTAAAACAACAATCAAAAGACTTCCATTAACTGAAAATTGTGTTAGTAACCATGTCTTAATTTTTTTAATCGCTTAAATTTAATAAATGTCTTTTAAAATTGTTTTGAAGTTGGGCTGTCTTAGTTTTATCAGTTGAAATTCAATGAACTCGAAAGATTAATGAAATATAACGTATTACATTTAATTTTACTATCCTGATTCGTTATATTATGATTTAATAAATTTTGTCTTAATGTCCCATCTTTCATAATAAATTAACATAAACACAGTTAAACGTGTGTTAATGTGAAAACGAGCTAAAGTTTTTTGGATAGATAACTTTGAGGATTAAAATAATTTTTTATTAGAATAGAATTATATTGATATTGTCATTTGTAATAGGTTTTATGCTTGTTGACTTATTGTCGATTGACATTTCCATTAGATAATTCCTATCTAAATTTGGATCCTATTTGTAATATCAATTAATTCATGTATATTATCTAGAGTTTAATATAGTAGATAATATACATGAATGATCTACAGTTTAATATTATATATTATTATCTATATATCTAACGTTTATCATCAATATTATCCAACTATGCTACTATATAATACATAATTCAAAGCAATTTGTTCGTGACCATTTTCGTCTTGTTCGTTAACCAGAGACCTCCATCTCAATCCTTGAACTACGGATCCGCTGGAGACGACATTAGATCCCCATCGGGGTCCGCTGGCACTCCTTGTCCCCTTTCCCAACAGCCCGCATCCCAACAAAGCACGGACAACAACAGCGAAGCTGGTAAGGGTGCTGTTTACTTTATCTTTCTAAGAATCCGAGTTTGAATTTTTTTACTTTAATCAATATTAATGATCATTAAAAGGTGGATTCAAGGGAATGATTTTTACTAAAAATTGCATCATGAATTTCAGTTTGTTATTAAATAATGGATTGATGCATGCGCAAGTTTTTTTGAAAAAGATACCCATGAATATTGGGCTGATGTTATGCAAGGATATGGATGTTAACCCATTGAAAACAAATGCATTCATATATTATTCTGTATAGCATTTCATCGTAGAATTACAGCATCATTCATGAATGTTACATTTTCATAATTATCTTTGTGTAGCTTTATGCGCATTACGCTGGCGCGCGTGATACATCGTAAGACGTCACGTTGTAAATGTGGATACGTTGTATGTATCCACATTTACTACGTGAAAATTTTGTTCTGCGCGCACCAAACTAGTTTGCTCCAGTTTGGATGAAAATCGAAAGCACATGCAAGTTAGTTTGCCAGTTTTCAGGAAAGCTTCGATACCCCTCAGCCTGGTGTAGCATTTTAGTCACACATCAAAGGATTTGCGATTGCAAGGGGGCGATTGCACTATTTCTGTTTAAATTCATTTTCTAAAATATCATTAATCAATATTAATCTGTCCAAAGATTAATTTTCTTTAAGTGTGAGGAAATTATATGTGTAATACGTTTGATATTTGTATTTTATAATGACAACACTCAAGAAGGAAAAAAATGGGACAGTAAAAAAAAAAAAAGTTGACATGGGGCTGCTGTGTGTTATTGTAAACTGTTAATTAAAATCAGCGCATGGTGGTTATTAAGCATAATATATAAATGCAGGGAATGCTAAATGTAAAATTTTCAATATGAATGAAATTAAAAAGTATAAATATTATTTGATGAATGAAAGCTTATAATTATATTCTATTTATGATTGTAAATTTATAATTACATCTCAGTTACATCTTTTCTTAACTGTTTACATTCGTTCAGATTCTTATCTGGTTATTTAAATGATTCCCATTACAACATGTTGAAAAAAAAATTACAGATAGGAAAGCAGTTCTACTAGATGACTCTAATTGTGTATCCCCTTCTCGTATTAATTTGAAGATGGGAATATTAGAAACCAATTTTCAGTTGAGTGCCAAATATAGGTATTTGAACACTAAAATCCTCCCCTGAATAGCTAGATCCCATTCAGGTGACAATAGGGTAAACGAGATTAATTTCAGATATCGAAGTGCATATGGTATGAAGACATAATCATAGACTCATTTTCAACATACCGTTTAAAGTGGGACCCATTCAAGCGTATTATTGGCCTTGGATCCAACCTGTTTTTATTTATTTATTTTTTT